>JAASGM010000225.1:0-28126 GCA_023334215.1 Globisporangium cystogenes | reverse complement strand
CCCCCCCCCCCCCCCCCCCCCCCCCCCCCCCCCCCCCCCCCCCCCCCCCCCCCCCCCCCCTAGGCGCACTCGATGTCCGCAGAGGACCTTCCTGAGCTTCCTGCGAGCCGAAATGGCGGATTGGTGGTGGTGGCGGAAATTGATTGACTTGGTTCGAGTATTGGAGGATCTGGACACGTGAAGGCAGTAAATAGAGGTATATTCCAGGTATCTGGAGCGAGATAGTGACCTTGTCGCAGATGGGGAAGCAGTGTGTGGAAGGCACTTTTGCGACTGGTGTGCTACCAACTTCGGTGTGTTGGCCCACCACACTGCCAGAGCTACTGGACTCTGGAGTACATTGACACCAAACTCGTGATCTTAGTTCAACTCGCACCTCGTGGTTACACAGTGCAAGTGTTGCGTTGGGGTGTTCCGTTGACTGTGGATCCCCTGTCGTAACTCATTAAATGCACCAGATCAACAACACTATCAGCATACAACACACAACACACCTCTCGTGTGATGAACGCGGAACCATATTGTCCAGGCAGCGCCTTCGACTTCGCGTCACAGGGAATCCTGCGTTTCGCGCAGACCTGGACAGTCGGAACCATGGGGTTTGCTATGAACAATGTTCACCGCATTCAGTCGACAGTAAGAACCCTGTTTTGTACTTGAAAGGAACGAAACATGCAAACTGTCGATCCGAGGAATCGCCAACTGGCAGACTTTGCGAAGGCTGACATCGAGCTGAAGCAGCCGACCAGATCCTCTTTCGCACATCAGACGTCAAGAGGAAGAGAGCGAGAGTGTGGTGGGCGATGGCAGCACACTCGCAAACGCGGCCGTCAGCGCCTGTAGGGACCCGGTTCCTTATCGCAGCGGCGCCAGATCAGGCGCGCATGTTATCGTCACGCAAGATACTCAACGCGGCGATCATGGATCTCTCGCGCTCGTGCAAGACGTCCGGCGCGGTGGAGCTCAAGCGCGGGCTGGTGCGACGCGAGAGACCATTCTGGTTTCGACCGCTCTATCGGCCGATGTCTATCTAACACTGTCTGTTCACGCTACCACTTGCATGACGTACCAACCACTCATGCGCGACACGGATACTGATGCCGACGCAGGTCGCCGGTCGAGACTTCTTTTACGTCGACGAGCGCTTGTGGAACATGCTGTCGAGCACGTACACGTACGACTGGGCGATCAGTCGCGTCGCGTCGATCTCCACCTCAGCTCCCGCCTCTGCATCTACGCCCGCCACCGATCCGAGCGATGGAGTGACTGCGTATCCGCACCAGCCGCAGGTAGGTCTCAGTGATTTGCGTGTTTGTTATGCGTTTGGACGTCTGGTGCTGGTCGAACCTGACTACCCTGTGGCGACTCGGTTGGTGATCCGACACGCTCGACGGTGATCAGCTGTACTACTGGAACGTCAGTATGCGTACACCGAGAAGCATCGTGTGCCAGTGCGTCGAGAATGGCGAGCCGCACGCAGTTCTACTTCCGCATCACGAGGCCAGTCGTGCGCGGTCCCTGGACGAGCTGAAGGAGATCTGCTGGAGCTTCATCGCCAAGCACAACTACGTTGTGATGGTTGGACGCTGGACTCCATCCTTCACGCGGTTCACGGAGCTCTCTTTCCGCGAGAACGAAGCGAGCGAGTGGCAACGCCTGCTGTCGATCAAGACGTGGCAGCAGCTACAGCCAGCGTTCGTGTGTCTGAGAAATCTGTGTCCAGACGGGATACAAAAGTGGCGCAAAGAGCTGGCAGTTGGACAAGTCGCGGATGTCCAGGACGCGGATGGAAAGTGGTGCGTTTGTTGTGGTTGTTTGACATTCGCGACTCTTGCGTTTCTCTTCCTGAAGCTGGCCCTTGAACTTGCTGTCAGGCATGGAGTTAGCGTTACGGAGGCGGAGAGATCGCGCGTCTTGGTCTCCAAACTGAGGACACCGTACTTTGCAGACTGGTTCGATCGTAACTCGGATCGACTAGCTCCGCGCTTCGCCAAGGCGGAAGTGTAGAGACAGTTCGCGGTTGGGAATGAGGTGCAAGTTCACGACGAAAAGGTCAGTTCAGTTTTCAGTTGAGGTATACTGTGTTACGACGGTGCAAACTCACTGCCGGCTTGGCGAGGTGGCAACGTCGTGTATGTCATTGACGCGCTTTCTGACGGTGGCGGCGACGACAAATCGGTGGGCATCGTCGTTGAGCTTTGGGACGGCCAGTTCGCGGTGTGCGGTGCGCATGACACGATTACAGGCGAATCTGGGACACGTCGTGAGTCGTAGATAGCGAGACTCTCGCTAAGCAAGATTGTGTTGAGGTGGTGCAAGGTACCTAGTAAGCAGTGCACTGTCTTCCTTGGCATCGAAGTGGTTTAGCTCTTTTGACGGTCGTATCGTATGATGATGTTATCGCATCATGTGAGCATTGATGTGAGCGAAGAGCTCTCAAAACCATGTCCTTGCCAAATCCAACTTTGTGTGGTGACGCGAACGACACGCGCGACGTTGTTTGGAGATGTTTCCTGACCAAACTCGATGGAGCTAAGGTATCACTCCTGGTGAGAAGTGGGCATTGTACAGTCGATCGAGATCCAGAGAAACTTGAAAAAGAAAGCTGCTACTGTGGAATGTGTATGAAATGGTGGCCGAATTGCTTCAGAGGTCTTGGATGTGGACATCCTGCCAGCACTTACATCAGGGTCAGTGCGAGTGCCTTCCACATACAGTGGCTGTAAGGGAGCCCACAGCTGTTGTCACTGTTCAAGTTGTCATTCAGCTTGGATCTTCATACATACCTATGACAATGGCAGTTGGTGCCAACGTATTGAATGGATTGAATGAATGGACGAGACTTGATCGTTAACGAGTCCGCGTTCCTCTCGCCAACGTGATGCCAGTCTTGCTTCCGCGTTGCCAACCACATAGCTCAGCGCGATGGAAGAACGAGGCGAGTTCTACGTCGAGGTGCATCCAGAGAACCTCGATCTACCGAAGCTGCTCCCTCAAGAAGAGAGCATCGTCGCATGCAGAAACATCAGCGAGGACTACTACGAGGAATTCGAGGTGCTGGTGTTCACGAATGTCTCGGTCATCCACGTGCTCGAGTGCCTGACTACACACGTGATCCTCGTCAAGCGCATTCCATATTCGAAGCTGTTGTGCTTGCGCCAGGAGCTTCCACCGACGGAGCCGGAAGGATTTGACCCTGACTTCGACGCGATTAAGTTTGCGCTTCCAATTGCATTGAAAGGAGTCGAAGGTGAAAGGGTGCAGACGGTGATGCAGTTTGGGATCGTGTTTGGTGAGAACGACGTTCAACTGGCGCCGGCCGTCATGTTCGCATTGTACGTCCTGACGGAAGGGTATCCTGAACGCGCCGAGGAGCAGTAGGCGGCAGTTCTGGCTGCAAAGACAGCGATGACGAAGGCAGTCGCGCAGCTGAAGAACTCGAGCAAGGGATAGCAGGCGGGCGGTCAAGCACTCGAGACGGCGGGATGAAGAGAAAACGGGTCGGATCCTCATGACGAGCGTGGTTACCATTGAATGAGAGCGCATGTTTCGGCAAACACGGCGAGACACTACACTCTTGCACGTCGTCTCCAACTACTTTGTCGCGCCTGCCTGTGCTTCGAAGACTCTCAGCATTGCAGTTCTAGTGTCTATCCTCGCGCATCCGCGCTCCTCGATACCCTGAGAGAAGCTGTCTGTCAGGATGAAGATTGCGAACAGGATTGTCGGCGCGAACTGGTGATCGTTCTTCTTCAGAGTGATCGTGCAGTGTTTCGACTTCCCGTGCAGGCCGAGCTGCTCGCCTGGAAGCTCGAACTTGATCTCCTCATCCACAAGCTCTTCCTCCGGTGGCTTCGACGCCATCACCAAACACAAGTTGGACAGGTGCGAGAACGCAATGCGCTTCATGGTTGTGCGGGTGGTCCAGACAGAGCGTTGTAGGTAGATGATCGACATCGTAGTGAACACAAGCACTTTGTCGTTGTCCAAGGCTTTGTTGTCACATGTACCAGCCACGACGATCTCCTCCTGAGGGAGAAGAAGGTCGGACACATGGAGCGCATGATGCCCAGCGTTGAAGACAAAACCCAAACCACCCATCTTCAGCAGCTTGGTGGCGTCAGAGGAGAAGCGAGAGTGACGAGGCTGGAAGCAGAGTCAGAGGAGGACTCGCAAACTGCCAGATCTTCGCGTCAACGCTCGAGTCGAGTCCTCTCATGCACTGCAACTGTTGCTTGTACACACCCACCGCCTCACACAAACAGCCAGCTCCGCTGCACTGTCCGCACCATCTCCACCGTGAAGCCGCCGCACGCCGCCTTCTGGTGCTTCTCGAGCACGCCGTTAAGCAGCGTCGCGAACAGACTCTTCTCGTACGGCGAGTGGAAGAACGGCGAGAAGGCGTCGTTGCGGTCCCGCACGTCGTGGTCCTTCGCGAACTGCAGCAGGATGAACACCCCGAAGCGCGACATGTCGAGCGAGCCGCTCGAGAGCATCCCCTTGACGCCTGTGAGGAAGTGCTTCGGGTCGACGCGGTGGAACGTCGTCCGGCTGCTCTTGTGTCGGCAGTGGTCCTTGATCTCCTTCGCGATCTCGAGCAGCGTCTTCTCGTGCAGGTCGGCGTGCAGCTGCTTGAGGAGCTCGAGCGCGTCCTTCGGGCCGATCGCGTTCTCGCGGCCCGTGATCTCCTGCCGCGCGTCCATCCACGGCTCGAGCGTATCGTCCGCGAACGGCAGGAGCACGAGCGCCTCGTCGTCGATCTCGCGACACCGCGTGCGGATGCACTCCATGAGCGGCAGGAAGCGCGCTTCGTCGCCGGACGTCAGGTGGAAGCCCACCTCGAAGTTCCGCCGGTCGCCCGTGGACCCGTCGTCGCCGAACCGTGTGACTCGGATCGAGAAGTCGATCTGCTCTGCGACGCACAGGCACGAGACGTCAAGGCGCCACTGCCTGGCGTCCTCCCGGACCTCCACGGCGTCAAAGTGCCGCAGCGCGCTCTTGAGCGTGTTCATGACCGTCGCGGGGCTGTGGCCGCTCGTGCACCGGAACGACAGGTCGGCGTCCGTGAACACGGAGAGGTCCTTGAGCGGCACGTCGCTCTCTTCCGGCGCGAACTCCGTCTTGGCGAACGGGATGAACACTGCGCGCCGGTCGCTCTTGGCGCCTGGCGGCGTGTGGAAGAGCAGCGCCGAGAAGTCGGGCTTGCCGGCGCCCGGGCGTGCCATCCACTGGTTGAGCGCGTCGGCGCCGCGCGGCTCGGCCGGCGCGAACACGAACGCTGCGTGGCTGCTACTGTCGCGGTGCGCGGCGGGCGCCACGCTGTCGAGCTCGTCGTCGCTCGCGCCGGCGTCGCCTGCCACGTAGTGCGGCGCGAAGTGGGCGCCGCTGTCGCCGTCGCTCTCCTCGTCGTCGCCGACGTCCACCATCGCGCGCACCGAGGTCGTGAACGCGGGAGCGAGCGGCGGCTCCGGGTCGCGGTCGTGGCCGCGCATCATCGGGTAGGAGCGTGGGAGCTGCGAGCGAGCGAGGAGAGCGGCGCGCCGCTTCTTCTTGGAGAGTGGCGCTGTGCCAGATCAACCCTCGTGTCGAGTAATGACAAAAAGATGCATATCCTGACAAGAAAAGTGGTGTCGCGAGTTTTTAGCGAATCGAGGTACGGAAAAGCCACCTTTGTGAACGAATGAGCTGTCGATATTTGCAGAATATTCAGCCAACCCTTTCCTAATTGACAGAACAAGAACTTGAATTGACAGAAGAGGAGCGCGGATCAACATGCGGCGGCGCAGAAGCGCAGGAGCACGAAGTAGACGACGCCGTAGAGAGACCCACCGAGGCGCACGTGACGGCTCGTGTACTCTCAGCGGGTGAGTGCGTCCGTGCTGAACAGCGAAGTGCTCACGAGCCACATTGGCATCGGGACGAGGCCGAAGAACAGCAGTGTTGCGTGCGGCGTCAGAAGCGTGTGTGCTTCCACGATGCTGCTCACAGCAAAGTCCGCGCCATAGTGAGCGACCGCGGGACGCTCGAAGCGCTTGTTGAACATGGCGACACACGACGTGAACGCACCGCTGCCGAGGTACAGCGTCAGGAACCGTCGAAGACCGGGCAGTGTTCAGGGACGGACCGAACGCCACGAGCACGAGCATGCTCCGAAGTAGGTCCGCACCATTCGGTTGGCTGAACACTGACGTCGGCAGCGTGTGGTGTTTGCGCTTCTCGAGGCACAGCGCCCAGTTCGTGAAGTTCGCGACCATCCATTCCATCTCGCGTCACGAGCCAGCGCGACAGAGTTCTCGGAGATCATCTTTGATCGTCCAGCTTGCTGTTGTTGCTGCTGTTGACGGGCGAGCTCCTGTCGAAAGCGGGTGTACGCTGCGTGCTTGCTGCTCAAGAGACTTCCAAGGAGACTTCCAAGGAGCCTTCGAGTCGATGTCCACATACGAACACCAATACCTTCGGTAGTGAAGAAATCCAGGACTCGGCCTCTGGTGGTCTCAGTATTCTGCTGAGTCGCGAGTTGGGAACCGATGAGCTCTTCGAGGAAGGACTGGAGCTTCGCCGATACGTCGCGGCTGCTGCGCGCCTGGGAAGATCGCATCGCACGCACTGGCAACAAGGAGATCGCAGCTGCTGCTCTCGTCGAGCGCTTCGAGGAGCTCTCGGACGGAGGGGACAGCGGACTTGGCGCCAACAAGGTCATGGCGATGCGAGACGCGCTGATCCACACGCACCAGTTCATCACCGAGATCATCACGACGAGCGATGGAGACGCGACGGACGGCGCCAGGTGAAGCGAGGAGCGTGCGCACGTGTGGTTCGAGCTCCCGAACGCTGATCGTCGCAAGAGGTTTCTCATGAGTTCTCGGAGCTCGAGCGCCAGCCGAGTCACTGGGAACGACTACGTGGACCTCACGCGAACACTTCGACATCGCCACGCGGATCAAGATGGTGCAAGCAGACGTGTGGGCCCGTCGGAGTGCCGCGTGTACCGCAGAGACCAGTTCTGATGGAGGGTTCGTGGATCTGCTCGTGTACGATCTCGGCGACGACGTCAGCAGCGCTGCGACGTCGCGAACTCCGATGCCATGGATGCATGGCGACACTTCCCTGCTGCTTCGATCGTGGGAAGCTGCGATGGCGACGCCGTTGGAGACCACGAGTACGCTGGCCGTGCGCCACTTCCAGCGACAGATGAACGACCGAGCCGCGCCGTTGATTCTCCGCAAGTTCAGGGCGATCACGAACGTGCACGGAGTGATCGTGGACCACGACGCCCAGTGCGGCGACACCCAGCGCGGCGCAGTATGCGGCAGCTGCGGCCAGGCGAAGCGCTGGTTCATGATGTCGGCCGTGCAGCGACGAACATGCTTCGCCCGCGCGAACAAGATGCCGAAGGTCACGTACGTGGACTTGACAGAGGAGCACTTTGACGCCATGAGTCGCATCAAGCGCCTGATCGCCGACGCCACGAGAGATCGCACCTCGCGAGCTTCGTCTGGTGCTGGAAACGTTGAGACGGAGTCGGGATCGGACTCCGACGCCGACAGCGACAACACTATCGACGAAGACGATGACTACTCGGAGTCTGCTGCCTCAAGCGACGATGACTCCGACATGGCTCTGGCGTCCAAGAACGCGCGATCTCCGCGCACGCCTCGTCCACCCGCTCGAGCGGCCGCTGGGACTGCTGATCCGGCGGCAAAGTCTACCAAGCAAGTCCGGAGTGCTGCCAAGCAGCGCTTCGTGAAGCCGAGCGGCCCCGCGGACATCGACGCTGCTCTGCGGGAGGCCAACGTGATCTTCGACGAGTTACTTGAGCGCATTCGAGCGAACTACGCGCGCGACGCGAGCGACAACGACGCCAGTCCCAACGACAGCGACGCCAGTGTCGCCAGCAGCGTCGCAGCAGGCTCTCTACCGAAGAAGGCGAAGGCGAAGGCGTCCAAAGTGATGAAGAAGTCGACGGCGGCGAAGAGAGTCAAGCGGCGCATCGAGAGCGACGGTGGCGCTTGGAACGACACCGCGAGTCGCACCCCGAAGCGCGCGAACACCACGAAGAAGCCGAAGAAGCTTCGCGCCAGCATTCGCGTGTCGGCGTCTCGGTCACCTGACCGGTACGACGTGACCACATCGCGAAGTGCAGAGACTGTCGGCACTCAGTCAACCGACAAGTCCGGAGACTCTGGTGCTCTGGAAGGAGCCCTGGACGACCCCAACTACACGATCCCCCGCCTGCCTCGCCGGTCGCCCGGCGGCCCGGAGCCCTTCCCACTCAGCTCGGAGGTCGCAGAGCACCGCCGCAAGCGACTGGAGCGCTGGCAGCAGCAACAACAGCCGCACGGCCACCCGACCCAACCGTGAGCGATAGTGGGGCGGAGCAGCAGCCTAACGGGAGCTCAACAGATAGTGTGTGATTTAGCAGTGTGTTCGCATATCGTGGAAAGTACACACTGCCCACCTGCTCGGTGTGACTATTGAGACCTTCCAGGTTGTTCAGTTCTCAGATGCCGGCGCCGGGCTGGAGCGCCGACGAGAGCGCGCGGCTGCTGCGCGCGTACGCAGAGGCGGGCGGCAAGGGCGTCCGCGAGATCTTCTGGCGCTTCGAGCGGCTGAGCAGCGGCGGCCGCAGCCACCGCAGCGAGGGCTCCGTGCAGCACCGTCTGCGCGCGACGCTCTACGCCTACGACGTCATCCGCGCGTTCAACGACGCGCATGCGCACGAGCGCTCGGCGACTGCGGTTGCGACTGCGGCTGACTCGGCGTGGTTCCAGCTGTCCAAGGCCGAGCAGCGGCGCCGGTTCCAGGACGCCACGAAGGCGACTTACGAGTTCATTGACCTCTCGCCCGCCCACGTGGACGCGATCGCGGCTGCCGGCGTCCCGAGCAGCGGGCAGTCGCGGCTGAAGCGGAGGCGGACAGTTGGGGCTGTGAAGGCAAAGGACACTACACCCGAAGCCTCGGGTGACTCGGACGAGTCAGACGACTCGGATGGCGGAGAGGCATCCGAGGACTCGGACGCGTCATCGTCGGGAGACGAGGTGGCCGATGCAGAGAGTGAGGAAGACGAGAGCAACTCAGTGCGCCGTCAACACGTGTGGGAGGCTGCGGACACCACGCGGCTGCTGCGCGCGTGGGAGGAAGTGATCACCGAGGCTGGTAGTTCGCAGGCTCCGTCGCGAACTGCAGTGTGCGCTCGCTTCGAAGAACTCTCGGCGGGAGGCAGCAGCGGCCGCGCCACCGACTCGATCAAGAAGAAGACGAACGCGCTGCTCAACATGCACGACGTCGTCTGCCGGTACAGCGCCGAGCCGAGAGCGAGGGTGAGAGCTGCTGCTACCGGCACTGACGGGAGCGGCCGTCGCGCGGAGGCAAATCGGTGGTTCGAGATGCCTGGTGCAGCGTGACGGCGGGAGTTCGCGCGCCTCAACCAGCTCGCGTGCCACTTCGTGGAGATCACGCGCCGCCACTTCGAGACTCTCGCGCGGATCAAGGCGTTGCACTCGCCTCCGACTCTGCCGATGCAGCAGCTCGGGGAGAAGCGCGGGCGGCGGAACGAAGCAACGAAGGCGATGCCGTCGAGCGTCACCGCCGTCGACTCGGAAGACGATCTCGAGCCGAGACGCAAGCGGATGTACGTTCGATGGACGCTCGAGGAAACAACGTCGCTGGTGCGCGCGTGGCAAGCAGCCGCTGTGACAGAGCAGAAGGCGATGCCCACGCTGGCTGCGGTCGCTCAGGAGTTCCGGAACTCGTCGAGAGCGAACGCTCGTCGCTCAGTCGACACGATCGTGCACAAGTTCAAGTCGCTCCGGAGCACGCACGAGGCGATCCGGACGCACAACGCGAGCGCCGCGAGTCGGGGCCGCTGCGCCATCTGCGGCCGAGCCGCCGAGTGGTTCAAACTGTCGGACGAGAACCGTCGGCGCTGCTTCGACCGCGCGAACGGGAGCGGGGCGGCCAAGTTCGAAGACCTGTCGGCGACGCACTTCGACACCGTGAACAAGATCCTGGGCTCGAGCCTCGGATCTGCTGTCGACTTGGACTCGGACTCCAGCGAGAGTAGCGGCGAATCGGACGCGCCGGAGCTCGGCACCGAGGTGAAAGCCGCGATGCAGGTCGCGAGCCGCCACTTCGACAGTCTGCTCGAGCGCATCCGGGCGAGTCGCAGCACCAGCGCAGCCTGAGCAACCGGTTTCCAGGTACTGAGTACTGGGTACGAGGTCTCGGTGTTCGCCGTTTCAAGATCGCACTAATGGTCCCCACCCAATACACTTGCGCTCAGCATCGAAAGGATGCCGCGCAAGCAGCGCCAATACTGGGACAGCGAGGAGCTCACGCGGCTGCTGCGCGCGTGGGCGGTGGCGCAGGCGTGGGCCGCGGGGCCGCCGTTGAGCGTCTTCTGGTGCTTCGAGCAGCTCTCGGCCGGCGGCGCGAGCGGCCGTGGCGACCGCAGCGTCAACACGAAGCTCAAGACGACGATGCACATGGTCGACGCGATCCGCGCGTACAACGAAGTGCACGACCGGAACTTCTCGGACGAGGCGCCCGCGGCGCACTCGCCGTGGTTCCACCTCTCGCGGAAGAACAAGTCGCGCGCGCACCAGGGGATGAACGCGACGGGCTACAGCTTCATCGACATCTCGCCCGAGGTCGTCGACGTGGTCGCGGCCGCCGTGAGGCAGCTCAGCAAGCGCAAGGCGGGCGAGAGGACGTCGACAAACTCTGTCGAGAGCTCCGTTGCGACGAAGACGACGATGAAGAAGCCGACCACGTTGGTCGAGAGCAGCGCCACGTCACCTCGCAAGGCGACACCGAGTGCTGGTCCAGTTCCGTTCGGTGTGTTGTGGAGTCACGACAGTACGCTGCAGTTGCTGGTCGCGTACATGGCGGTGAAGGTGGAAGCTGCGGTTGGAGAGGAGGAGCCGAGTCCCCACGACGTCTTCGTGCGCTTCCAGCAGCTCTGCAGCAGCGAGGATCGCGGCCGCGTGGAGACTGCGGTGTGCCAGCGGCTGCGAGTGGTTCTCAACACGTACGCCACCATCCACGCCTACATCGCGAGGAACGGCGGAGCCGAGTGTCTAGCTGCTGACACTGCGTGGTTCGCGCTCTCTCCACGGAAGCAGTGGCAGTGGTACCTTCGCACCAGAGTGTCCGGGTACGAGTTTGTGGATCTCTCGTCGGAGCAGCTGGACGTGCTCATGGGGAGAGCTGGTCCGTTCGCCGGACGACGACGGCGTTCAACCGCGACGACACGAGACAGCGACGCCTCGTCAGTCGTATCGGATGCCTCGAGGGTGTCTGACGTATCGGACGAGTCGGATGCCGCGTCGGACGAAAAGAAGGCGGCAGCGTCCGAGCGGATCGAATCGTGGGAGGGGTCGGATGGATCTCTGGCGTCGTCTCGTTCGTCATCAGCTGCCTCGGATGGAGAGGAGGCGACGGAGTCCGAGCACCTCGAATCGTGGGACGCTTCTTCACAGTCGTCCCTGTCAGCATCCGACGACTCGGATGCCATCCTGGATGAGACAGAAGAGAGGGTGTCGAGAGGCACGCCGCTCGTCTGGAGCGACTCGAAGACCGCGCGGCTCTTTCGCGCCTGGACGCAGGTGGCGGACGAAGCCGACGTACGAGCTCCTATGCGACGAACGGTTTACGTGCGCTTTCAAGATCTATCGGATGGAGGCGACAGTGGCCGCAGCGAGGACGCAGTCAGCCGGAGGATTGACGTGCTGCTCAACATGCACTCGTGCATCTGCGAGTACGGCGCTGAGGATCGCCAAGACGGATCGAGAAAGAGAAGTTGCGACCTAAGTCGCGCAAGCAGCAACGCGGATCACGTGTGCGCGTGGTTCGCGATGCCGAGCACTGATCGCCACCAAGCCTTCCTTGACACCGAGCGCCAGGGATACGGCTTCGCCGATCTGACCCAGGACCAGTTCGACTCGCTGACGCGCATCCGGAAGGTTCTCGTAGCGTACGTGCAGCGAAAGAAAACTTTGTCTACGACATCGAAGACGGCTTCCAGCACAGGCGAAGGCAAGGCCACACGGCAGTCGAAGGGGTTTCGGTGGAAGCGAGCAGACACGGCGCTTCTGATCCGCGCGTGGCGTGTGGCGAATCCCAAGTCTTCGGACTCGCGACAAGCGAGCGCCGCAGTAGGTAAAGAGTTTCACCGCATCGCCAGCACGTCTCGCAACCACAACACTGTTCTTTTCAAGTACAAGGTGCTTCTGAGCACGCACAAGATGATCCTGGCGCACAACGCGAGTGTATCGAAGCGCGGGCACTGCCGCACCTGCAGACAGAGAGCGGAGTGGTTCAAGATGTCGGAGACGCACCGCCGAGACTGCGTCGCTCGATCGACCGTGTACTCATCCCACGGCTACCTGGATATCACAGAGGAGCACTTCGCCGCAGTGTGCGAGATCAAGGCTTTGGATGCCACGAGGGTTCCAAGATCAGGCACGCGCTCCAAGACTTCCATGTCGGCGGTTCGCGTCACGAAGCCAACCGCGGTGGACTCTTCTTCGAGCGACAGTAGCAGCTCGGACAGCGAGTCGGTCGTTGTTCGGCGCGGACGCTACCGAGGCGCTGCGGCGATCCTGTCGACTGACTTGGACTCTGATGCGAGTGACCACAGATCAAGCCGGAAAGCTCGCTGCAACGTGGGCAAGGAGAACAGCGACCGCAACAACTCCAGTTCGCAGACAAGACACTTTGCATCTGCAAGCGTTCGCAGATCAGGCAGCGATGCACGAATGACGAGACGCGCTCAGACTTCCGGTACGAGCGGAGCCAGATGCGATGGTGAATCGGCGAGTCGCCGTGGAGGTGCAGCGCGTCGAGACGAAAGTATGGCGCTCGACACCGGTGTTTCGGCGTCAAAGCAAAGTTCAAGCGAGTGCTCTGTTGCTGCAGTCGACGTGGACAGCACGGACAACGCCGAGAACGGAGCAGACGGCGCGTTCGTTCGCTTCGCTTTGGCTGCAGGCGTGTCCATGGCTGCGAGTGTCGGTACTCTTCCCGAATCACGAGGTTCCGAGACCCGACAGGAGCGGCAGAGCGTACAGAACCTCAAGCACCACCCCGACACTCACGACCACCGAAGAGCTCCAGTGAAGAGGCTGCGCGACGAGCTCCAGGCGTGACATGAAACTCACGGAGGAGACGAAGGTGCACTTGGTGGTTTAGGTGGCTGTGGGCATTGTTTCTGTGTGTGGAGTGTAGCAAGTTGTTTCATGTTTGTCGATGGACTCGAAAGCTCATCCAGTTCTTCATGCACCCGACTTCCCCACGACTCGTGAACTCACAACATTGTGGACCGAGCGAACGAGACTGGACAGTGGACGTCGGGGTGTTCGGATTGCGTTACGATGCTGAACTGCGATCCCCGTTCCTCCGTCTTCATCCAGAAACAGGAGAGAGAGGCGATGGCGTCGTGCATGTGCGCTGAAGCCGCCAACTCCGCTATCAGAGAGAACTTCCGAGTCGTGTTTCAGACACAGAAAACATATATTGATAGTGAAGTAAACAAGGATTGACAACCAACCCACTCAACAGCTCCAATATCTCGGGGGGTCATGGCGTGGAGCCACTCCGACACCGCGCGGCTGCTGCGCGCGTGGGCGGAGGCGCGCGCGCCGTTCAAGCGCGTCTTCCGGCGCTTCCTGGAGCTCTCGACCGGCGCCGGCGAGTGGCGCGAGGCGTCGGTGCAGCACCGTCTCAACAAACTGGTCAACATGCACACGGTCATCGCCGCGTACAACAGCAGAAGGCAGCAGCAAGCAGCACTCGCGGCGCTGGCGCACAGCCACAAGCCCAGGTATCGACGTTCGACTACCGAAACTCCGTGGTCTCGTCTGACGGGAGCGGAGCGCCTCCAGGTCTACAAGGTCACAAGTCCGCGCTCGTACGACTTCATGGAGCTGCTGCCGGAGCACGTCGCCACCGTCGCGGCGATCAAGCTGGTGTACGCGACACCTTCGCACTCTACGAGAGCCGACAGCCTCCTCTCGACACCCCCAGACGCGAGCAGGCTGGAGGCAGCGGTGGACTGTCCCCACTTGTCGGACGAGCACTGGGGCGAGCGCGAGACATCGCGGCTGCTGCGCGTCTGGGAGGACGCGAGCGAGCGCAGCCCGCCGATCGAGGCCGTCGTGGACGGTTTCGAGCGTCTCTCGGACGGCGGACGCAGCGGGTTCAGCGCAAGGACGATCCGGGTCAAGTGCCTCGCGATTCTGCTCACGCACGACTTCATCGAGTCGAGTGTGTCGGTCACACGCGCTGCGAGCGCCAGTGCTTCGCGCAACGGTGCTGCGAACGAGTCTTCTGCCGGCGAAGACGAACGGTGGGCGGCGACGCTGGGCGACAGCAACCGAGACAAACGCCGCCTGAGCTTGTGGTTCAGGATGCCGAGTGAGACGCGTCGATACAGATCCCTGGGGTCCAGCTTCGCGGCGTTTGGCTTCGTGGACCTCACGCGCGAGCAGTTCGAGGTTGTGTCGCGCATCAAGACGAGGTACACGGAGGCGAAAGCCACCGTGGATGGTGGTGATGCGGTCAAACGCGACTGCAGAGGGTACGTGTGGGCCGAGAGCGACACGGCCAAGCTCATCGCCGCGTGGGAAGCAGTCGTGACGAAGCGGTGGAACCAGAGCCTCACTATCGCGGATGTCATCGACGAGTTCGAGCGGCTCGTCAGCGGCGGCCCGTCGGTCAAAACGGTCCGCCGCAAGATCAACGCGCTCTTCGAGGTGCGCGCAGCGATCCAGTCCCACGACGCGAGTCTGATCGCAGCGCTGAGCCAGGCGTGCAGTCGCTGCAAGCAAGCGATCTCATGGTTCGAGATGACGGCTTCTGGGCGCCAGACGTGCTTCGCCCTCGCGGACATGCCCAAGTCGAGCAGGTCGTTCCTGCACGTGACACGGCAACAGTACGGCACGATGTGCAGATTCAAGGAGCTCGACGCTGCGGCCGAGTTCCGATTGGGGGGCGACAAGGACGCAAGCAGGTTGAGAGCCGCCACCTTCAGCGACGTGCTGCTCGACGAAGATCGTTCGTCACCCGCTGCAGTTGCAGGAGCCGACGGTGGAGCAGTCGCAGGCGATGCTCGGCGGGCGGAGCCCGTCGAAGTCTGGTCGAGACTCACGACGATACTGGAGAAGCTGAGAGCTGTGCAGACTGCGCGTGCGAGCTCACACCCCAGCCTCCCGGCAGACGCGAGTGCCACGCGCGTGGACTCATCGGTCGGTGGGGCGTCCAGCGCTCCGCAGTCGCTGCTGACTCCGATGACCAACGGCTTTGCTCGTGGTGGTGTCGACACTGACAACGGTAGCAGCACCGAGAGCGAAGGTGGTGAAGCAAACGACGAGGACGGAGAGTATGGCGAGGCAGCGGCGGAGCAAGAACAGCAGCTGCAGCAGGAGCCTCCGCGACTCGCAGCACAGCTCAAGCGACGTCGAGTTGAGTCTGGCGAAGGCGCTCTCGAGCGCTCAGCTGACGCTGTCGCCGCGCGTCCCACTCCGCGCAAGCAGAGGAGACGCGTGTGGCGGCGATCACAGCTGCCAACTCTCGCGAAGCTGCAGGTGCAGACGAGCGTGCTCAAGTCGACGCTGCGGCGGACGCGGCAGCTCCTCGCGCGCCAGCAGGCGACCCACGACGAGCTCTTGCGCAACGTGGAGCGGCAGCAGCGCGAGTGGGACGCACAGCGCGCGCAGGAGCGTCTGGAGCGCCAGGCGGAGCGCGAACGGGAGCGCGCGGACCGAGCCGAGCTGCTCGCGCTTCTCGGGTGCGAGTGTCACGAGTAGTAATAGTAGTCGGACGTAGCAAGCCACTCTGATATTGATCTCGGGCGTACCATCAGCTAGAGCCGGGGCAGAGGCGTACAACTAACTCTATCAGCTACTCTGCCAAGACTGTTGAGCGCTGAAAGACTGGCGGAGGGTCCTCGGGTTGAGCACTACGAACGCGGAGCTGGAAGAGGTAGAGAATGCTGATGGCAGCCGATACGTTCCGATCCCACATGCGGCGAGGGCATACGTCATTCTTGCAAATGCGCAGCGCGTAGGATTGACGAGCGGTGTGACCGGGTCGGTCGTAGTCCGCGAGAACCGTGTGACAGCAGCACGACAACTTTGAGGTCCAGAACTCGTCTTGATCGACTGTTGCAACACGAGCGCCGACCTTGCGTCGCAGAGTCGTCGTCGGTACCGCAGGACTCCCCCTTGCCTTGAGACAGGAACTTCGCGCTTCCCCAGACAACGAGAGTCCCCTTGCGGTTGCCCAGGCGTCTGCAGCCGTCGCCCTTCGGTGTCCCGTAGACTCCACCGCAAAGCTCGGTCACGATCCGCTCGTAGGCCTTCTCTCTGCGCTGAAACGTTGTGAACACCAGCTTCTTGAATCGCTCCGTGCTGTAGAACGACAAGGCAGCGTCGACATGGGCGAGCGTGAGGCTTACGTGGCGTTTGATGGCGTTGAAGTCCGCAGTCTTTGCCGTGCGAACTGACGATTCGAAGACCGCGATGGCTGGTTCAGCCGCTCTCCACTACGATGTCAACGTGTTGCGTCAAGTGTACCCAGCCTGCCGGTACCACCGCTCTTTGGTCCACGTGATGGTGCTGTGCGTAATGTTTGACGAGCGGTAATCTTGTCTCTCACTCTTCAGGTGGGACCGCGAAGCGCCAAGGAAGTTGAAGGCAACGCGGTTGTCGACAACCGCGGTGAACACTGGGTTTCGACCAGGGTCGGCAGCGACTACTCGTGACGCGGAGTCGAACAACGCCTTCGCTCGGCGCTGTTCTTGGTCACGATCATTTGGGTCACCTGCGGAGACTCGCATAGGCTGCTCGATCAGCCACGATGCCGAGAACCCGTCCGTCAACGGGTAGTAGCCGAACGCTCTCTTTCCTGTGCACAACCGCTTCGGCTTCCCACACTCGCCTGGAGCCAAGTCAAAGAAGAAGCGCCAGAGATCGTCGTGCTCTGCAAACGTGGACGGCTTCAAGCCTCCGTACTCGAGCGGGTTGCTTCTCTCCAAATGTTTACTCAGCGACTTCAGGATCGTTGTGTTGATAGACACGAAGAGTGGGTGAACTCGCTTTTGTGGATGGAGCGCAAACAGCTTGACTGTGTGGTCGCCGGCGTCTCTTTCGGTATCTTCTGCTGGTCGGCGCGCACCCCCTTCAACCATGCGAACGAGAACATTAACAGCGGCGGTCGTCTCGATTCGTTCGTTCGCCTGCTCCAGTTCCCCCAGGATTTTAAACGTGAAGGGAAGGTAGGATCCTGGCGTTGTCTTGAGTGTGAGAGGAAGCGGCCCGACTTGAGCACGGAGATCGCTGGCAAGCTCTTAGAGCCACACAATTTCGTCGTCAGGAAGCGGAGCCACGGAGAAGCGATGGTACTGTGGTAGGAGACCCCGCACCGTCGCGTTCGCCTCAGTGCCTGCGCGGAAGATAAGAAATGTGATGCTCCTCACTCTGGATCGGTTGTTCGTCGTCGAGGTGGTGCCGAGACGGGCTGATCGCTCGAGGATCTTTGTCTCAAGCCAGCGACGTACTCGGGGAATGAAGTTCATGTGCACCGAGACAGCGAAGTTCGTGTGCGACTGTCGCGCGATGTCCTCCAGCATATCCTTCGTGTATGATAGGCGTGTCGGCCACGCCAGACTGCTCGGCGCCAGTTCCATGTTGACGTTGAGGCTCTCGGCAAGCATGGGGTCTTTCGGGTCTTTGTTGATCGCGATGTTCGCGATCGGCGACGCGCACTGGTTGAAGAACTTGAAATCCATTGTTGGCAGTGGGAGGTGGGTTGCGAGGAGTCTGGTGCAGTGCAGCGATGCTAGAAGTGACGCCTCGACGGCTACCTTGCTGCAGCGGCCGACACATTCTTGCAAGAGTCTGTGAAGATGTTGGTCACGACAGTAGGAGCGAAGTCCGGTCTTGATAGTCGTCGTTGTGATCGTCTTGCGCCGAGCCCTCCGCTCCGCGTAGAGAATCGACCTTGACCGCTTCTGCGGTCCGGTGCCGGCGTATTCACGAGGGTCAGGAGGTCTGGAGGGTCTGGAGGGTCTGGAGGGTCTGGAGGGTCTGGAGAGGTTGGAGGGGTAGGTGGATCGGGAGGAGCAGGAGAGTCTGAGGTTGGGTCCATCGTTGAGTGGGTTATGCGGATCCGATCTGCATGAGGTTTGTTGTGGAGTGAGATCACCAATGCTACTCGCCTCGTTGCGGGGTGGAGCTTGCTCTCAGGCGAAGTGGCGGTGATTTCAAAACCTCGTGGCAGCAATTGCGTTACCACTTGAGCACTCGCCGCCGAAGCCACACGCATGCTCCTCGAGCGCAAAGAGCCTGAAGCCCTGCATGACCACCCCAGCGACCTGTCCGACGTCGATCGCCGGGTTCATGCTCGCCCAGAGGTCCATGAGTGTGTAGAAGTTCGTCACGAATTGTCGCAGTGGAAGAGCGCGCGATCCATCACAGACTGCGAGATGTCAAGCGTGTAGCCCGCGTTGATGGACAGGACGAAATCGGGCACCACGATCCGCTCGTCGCGCTTGACGCCGAACTTGTACTTAACGTGGAACGAGTGGCGGCCGCGCGGTTGTGAGCATGCCGACGTGCCGCTCGAGCAGCAGCTTCACTGGCCGCTTCATCGCGTGCTCGTCGATGCCGAGCACGCGTGAGACCATCACCTGCGTCTTCGTGGTGCCTGCGTGGACGAGATGCTTTTGAGCCCGCCCTCCTGCGGAGAACTCGTGTACACCTTCCAACGCGAGCGCGGCGCTGGCATCGGTGCGCTTGATCCAGCCGCGCCGCCGCACGCCGGATGAAGCGGAGCAGTCGATCTTGACGCGGATTCCTGACGTGACGCTGCTGATGCCGTCTTCGCGGCGCCGCTTCTGCTTGAACGGCAGCATGAAATCCCACTGCTTCATGTACGCCACGTGCTCACCCGCGATGACTTCGTCGCTCGCACACGAAGCGCGTCGCGGGCGTTCGGATCTTGCTCGTCGAGCAGCTCGCGACCTGCTTCACGCCACCGTTCTCGTCGTCGAGCTGCAGGTCTTCGATGTCGACGTCGGAGCTTCCCTAGCGCAAACAGCATTGTTAGAAAGGTGATAGCACATCAAGCACTATCACCACCTAGTGGCAGCGAACCCGTCGTGGGTCAGCCCGCGTTAGCAGGCGATACCCCGCGTCGCTACCACGTAGTGGTGATGGCGCTCGATGCACAATGACGAACTTGAAAGGCAATCTGTTGGAACAAATCACAATAACAGCCTCAAACTGCCTGGAGGCTCCGCCGTTCCTCGCGATGTAGAATGCCACTGACGCTGATCGTGGGTTTGTCAAACGTGCCATCCAGGAAGGTGCCATCCGTCGTTGTGCAATTTCGAGGCACAGAACGGAACTCCATTCATAGCCGCGCGAGCGCAACACGCTCACAGGCGCTAGCGCCAACCGTGAGCTGTCGTGAGGGTGTTCGTACGAACACCGGGGAGAGAGCACCAAGGTGACATGGAAGACAGGGCTGATAGATTAGACGGAGCTCGTCGCGTACTAGCAGCCTAGGGGAACGCCTTGCCGCCCTCGCGCAGCGCCACGAAGGCGTTGTGGATGACGTCGCGGTAGCAGCGCGGGTGCGTGCGCTCGTACGCCTGCTGCACCCACGAGAGCGCCTCGTCCGACTGGCGCGCGAGCGTCTGGCCGCTGCCCTCGGTCAGGTACAGCGCCTCGGACGCCGACGAGAGAGCGAGCTTGGCGAAGTCCCACTCGCGCTCGTTGCGGCGCTGCGCGCGGCCGAGCAGCTCGAGCACCTTGTAGTACTCGCGCACGACCGGCTCGTCGTCGCGCGCGATGTCGATCGAGACGCGCGTGTCGCCGATCTCGAACTTGATCTCGACGTCGCGGTCGGCGCGGCCGGCGGTCTCGAACTTGACCTTCTTGACCGTGTGCGTCTTGTAGTCGAAGCGTTCGACGAGCTTGCGCGTGGTGGTCGCGCTCTCGCCCACGATCTTGAGCAGCGCGTGGTTCGTGAACGTGAACTCCTCCTTGGTCGACTGGAGCGAGAACATGAGGCTCTCGCCCGGCAGCAGGAATCCCGCGCCGATCGCCGTCTCGAGCTGCCGCACGGGGCGGCAGATGTCGGCCGAGCCCGTGAGGTCGGACGCGAGTCCCTTGATGATGCTGGTCATGGCTGGCGAAGAAGGAGGAGTGGATGGAAGCGTTGAGCGGAGCGCTGCAGATTCGAGAATGAGGGCGTCACACGCGTCCGCTTCCTCGACGAGCTCGGCGGCCTGCTGCTCTCCTCCTCTGTCGCCCATGACGCTCCTCACATGAGCTGCTCGTCGAAGCCGCGCGTCGGAGGTGCGCACCTGAAAATCCAGCGCCGAGAGGTCCTTGAATCCTTCAAGTAGCTGGGTTCCAGGTGCACGTGTACGTCCGTCCGCCCTTCGTTCCAGGTGCAGCCACACGACCTGCGCGTCCACCACACACTTTGCCATTCGCCAAGAGCCCTCCCGACGCCTCCAGACTCTCCACCTCGCTTCGCCATGTTCAAGTCCATGGTGAAAGACCTGTCGGGCACGGCCGACATCTGCTCGACGGTCACGCGCTTCGACAAGCTCCAGGGCGCCGCGTACGTGCTCCCGGGCGAGGAGATCCTCTTCGCATTCGCGTCCGCCAAGGAAGAGTTCGTGTTCACGAACGAGGCGCTGATCACGGTGCTCGGCGAGAACGCCACGACGACGCGCAAGCTCGTGTCGCGCTACGAGTTCCGCGAGCACCAGCTCGCGCACGTGCAGTTCGAGACCACGGGCCGCGTCGACCGCGACTGCGAGATCAAGTTCGAGATCGGGGCCGAGAGCGTCTCGATCGACATCGACCGCAAGGAGGAGCCGGCCGTCAAGGCGCACTACAAGGCGCTCGTGGCGCTCGCCCGTGAGCAGCACGACCGGCGCCGCGCCTGGGACAACGCGCGCCAAGGACTCGACAAGGCCGCCGACGCGCTCAAGCTCCAGGGCGGCGCCGGCGGCGGCCTCGCGGCGCACGCCGAGGGGACGCTCACGTGGCTCCAGGACGACTACCGGCGCCTGTGCCCGCGCGACTACCGCGCCACCATCGCGCCGGCGCTGCCGCGGCGAAAGTGACCGTCTCGTAGCTGTCGCGTTCGTCATCGGAACTCGGGTGTCGAACACCCCCCAACACTGTCATGTTGCATACGCTCTCGCTTTTTCACTCGGCGCGTCGCGACGCGATCGTCTGCAGCAGGTCGAGCGACTGCTGCGCCAGCTGCACCGCCTGCACCTGCAGCTTGTCGCGCACGCGCCCCGACCGCGTGCGCGCGCAGAAGATCTCGGCCGCCTCCTTGCGCGTCGACGTCAGGATCTGCATCAGGTCCTTCACGTCCTGGCGGTCGAGTCCCTCGGCCGCTGGCGGCGCCGGTGCAGCTGCACCACCACCGCTGCTGCTGCTGTTGCTGTTGTTGCTGCTGTTGCTGGAAGCTGGTGGCTCCGGAGGAGCTTCAGGCAGCGGCTCCGACTCCGGTGCCGCCCGCGGCTCCTGCCGGAGCTGGGACGACGCGAAGTGGAGCGCCAGCAACTCGCAGACGGCGGCCGCGTCGGTGCCCACGACGCGCGCCTGGTCGAGCAGTCCGCGCAGCTCCGGCGCGTCCGTCTTGGCGCTCCGGTCGCCCACGCGCCGCAGGAAGTCGCTCACCACGACGCCGCGAGTCTCCAGCTCGCACCGCAACTCGAACACGCGACTCCACGGGAGCAGGTACGTCGCCACCGCCTCTTTGCTCCACCGCTCGATCGCGTCGACGCGCAGCATCGTCGGCGCCGCAGTCGCTTCCGGAGCCGCGCGCTGCTGCTGCCAGTACGCAGCCACACGCGCGCGCTCGTCGTCGTCGCCCGACGTGACCTTGACCGTCGGGGCGGCCGCGCCGCGGCGCTCGGCGTAGTACGCGTTCTGCTGCGTGAAGCGGAGGCCGCGCAGCTCGTCCGGGTTGGCCAGCAGGCGCACCGCCCAGGCGCCGACGAGGTGCAGCGCATACGTGTGCAGGATCTTGGTCGTGCTCGTCTTGATCTCGGCCTCGAACGCCGCGATGCGGTCGACCGGGAGCGTCGCGAGGTTGTCGCCCCACACGAAGTCGTTCCAGAGACACACGATCGTCAGCAGCTCCTCGCACACGGTCTGCAGGAAGCCGTTCGCGTCCGCCTCGTAGTCCAGCACGCGCGCCTCGACGCGCGCGAAGAGCGCGAGCGGCAGCGCGCGGCGGCCCACGCGCAGCTTGCTCGCGCCGCCGCCGCCGCCGCTCGACGCGAGCCCCTCGCGGTAGTCGTAGCCCCACATCTCGAGGCAGAAGAGGAGCTCGGGGAAGAACTCGAACGTGTCGCGCAGCAGCTCGTCCGGCGTCCCGTGCAGGTCGGCGTCGAGCTTCAGGCGCGCCTTGTACGCGATCATGCGCTTCTCGAAGTACGAGCTGTTGAGCGCCGCGGGCACCGCGTCGCTCGCGCGGCACGCGGCCCGGCCCCGGAGGCCGTACAGGTGCGCCACGACGCAGTGCAGCTGGATCGCCATCAGGTGCAGCTTGCGGATCGTCGAGTTCATCTTCTTGCGGTTCAGCCGGTCGGCGCTCGCGTCCGGGCCGCCGCTGCGCGCGCGCGCGAGCGCGTACGTCACCTCGTCGAACCACTTCATGCGGGACGAGATCTGCGCGATGACCTTGGGCACCCACGCCGGGGAAGATGCGCTGCCGCCGCCGCTGAAGTCGCACGCCGCCGCCGGCGGCCGCACGCGGTGCGCGGCGAGCGGCGTCACGGGGAGCAGGTAGTAGTACGCGTCCGCGCGCTCGATCTCGTCCAGCAGCCGCTGCTGCATCCCTTTCATCACGAACGAGCTCGGCGAGCACGACGCAACCTCGAGGAACAGGCGCGCGGCGTACGACGACGTGGCCGACGGCTCCAGCGCGCTCTCGTCGCGCGGCTTGAGCTGCACCAGCGACCGGCCGCGCTTCGGAGAGCTCGAGTGCGTCGGAGCAGCTGCCGTCGCCTCCTGCGGGGGACGAGAGAGGAGCTCGGCGCTGCACTGCGCGTCCAACCAGCCGCTGTCGGTGTCCGAGGGATCGTCGTCGAGCGCCGGGTCGCCGTCCGTACTGGTGACGGGCGATCGCGAGCGAGACTGCGGCGCTGGCTGCTCTTCCTCCTCCTCCTCCTCCACTGCTGCTGCTGCTGCTGGTCGTGGCGACGCAGTAGAACGGACAAAGTGCTCGAGATCGCAACGCGACAGCGCGCGCTCGAGTCCCGTTCGCAGCACCGCGAGCTTCTCCGCCGTCGACGTCTCGGGACGAGCGGACGCTTGCATGGCGGCGTCGAGCACGTCGAGCATCTCGCGTCGAGCTGCGACGTCCAGCGCGCAGCTCGAAGACACGACTCGACACTGGAGGTCGTACACCGCCGCCACCAGCGCGTCGAGCTGCGCGAGGCGCTTGCTCCGCTCCTCGAGCGCGAGGCACTTGGCGCGCTGCGACGCGGCTTCTCTCTGCGTCTCCAGTCGCGCACCTTCGGCCGCGGAGTCTCGACGCAGCGCGGCGATGAGCGACTCGTTCGCGCGCATTCGCCCGTTCGATCGACGCGGAACCGTGTCGAGAGCTGGCGCTGGCGTCGGCTGTTGCTCGGGTGTCAGGTCAGCATCCTCCGGCTCGAGCGAAGGACTCGGCTCCGGTGCCGCTCGCATGACGACGTCACCTGCGTGGTCGTTGTCGCTCGTCGCTGCGGAGCCGCAGGCCGCGCTGTCCGAGTGGAGCTCTTCTCCGATCGCATCGTGGCTCGTCGCGTCGCTCGCGTCTTCGGCACTGACGGCATCCGCGATGACGACAGCGTCGACGTCTTCAAGCTGATCCGCCGCGGCTCCTGCTGCTGCTGCTCCATCGCTGCACTCGTCCATCGGTTCGTCTGCCTCCAGCTCGCTCTTCGCGCCGCCAGCTTCCTCGGTGTCTTCGACTTGCTGGGGCGTCGTCTCGTTCGCCCCTCGCGAGTCGATGGCATCGGAGCGACTCTCGCGCTCGTACACCAGTGCCAGCTCTCCTCTGTCTGCACCACCCGGTGAGCTCGACGGCGACGACTCGTCCGACAGCGGCACTTCGATCGACGCGACTCCGTTCATCGGCTGCTCGTCACGATACCCGCGCGCGTGACTCTCCGCGTGTCGCTCGGCAGCAAACGGCGGCATCGGAGCAGCGGCAGCCTGGGCGTCTCGGTCGTGGTCCGTGCGCATATACTCGCCGTCGTACGACACACCGGACGTCTTGCGGCGCTTCCGCCCCCCGCCCGCCACCGGACTCTCCGGCGGAACGGGTCTCAAGTGCCGACCGGGGTCCGGGAAGCTGCTCGAACGCGGCCGCGCGGCAGCGCTGCTGCTGCTGCCGCCCATGTACATCCGCGGGTACGGCATCGCGGGCGGGTACCGAGGATACCGCCGGTACAGCACGCCACGCTCGTCGTCGTCCGTCAGCCACTCGCCGTCGTGGTCGTCGAAGTACCGGGGCGGGTACCGCGAGATCGACCCGGAGCGAGCGGCGCGCTGTTCGACGTACCGCGGCGGGGACGACTCGCGATAGTACGCCGCGTGCCGCCTCGCCTCTCGCCGCGCGGCGTACGCCGACTGCACGCGCGCCGCGATCGCGTACTCTTGCGCCGCGAGCAGGTCCTCTTCGCGCTCCAGCAGGTCCTCCGTCTCATAGTCCGCGTACCGCTCCTCCGCTGCGAACGGCGGCCCGAAGTGGACGCCCTCGAACTCGAACTCGGCGTACGCGTCCGTCGCGCGGAACACCGCGTACCGACGCGACGCGGGCGCGTCGCGGTCGTCGCCAGGGGCCACTGGCACTCGCACAAACTCGCGCGGCGGCTCGCCCCACGCCGGCGCGTCCGCGTAGTGCGGATACCGCCGGCGGTGTGCGCTCCGAGGCGCTTGGGAGCCTGCCACGTCGCCGTCCACGTCGCTGCCCTGCGACTCCTGCACGTGTCGGAACACCGGCCGCCCCCACCGGTCCAAGTACTCGCTCTCCGCCTGCATCGCCGCCATCCGCGCCTGGTACTCGCGACGGGCGAAGTCGTCGTCCGGCCGGCCACTCGCGTGGCTCAGTCGGTACCTGTCGAGCGGCGTCTCGAGCGGCGCCGCCGCCGGCGACAGCGCGCGGTGCGGGCGACCGGCGGCGGCGTACGGTTCCCTCTCGCGCTCCATCCGCGTCGCCTCCGGTGCCGCGAAGCCGCCGGCGTACGCTGCTGCTGTTGCTGCGGCTGCTCCTGCAGCGTTCGGGCCTTCGCCGCTGTCTTGGACGCTGTGGCGCTCGCCGCCCATCGCGCGGTGCGCCATCGCGTGCAGGCTCCGGATCCGCATCTTCTTGTGCAGATGCGCTTCGACCTTCTCCACGAGCGCTCGGAGCATCCGCGTGGCTTCTTCCAGCTGCAACAGACACGCACACGGGGCGTTAGCCTCCCGTCCACGCTCGCAGCCAGCGAGAGCTACGCACGCTCGCCGCGCTCTCGCCCGAGACGAGGAAGTTGAGGATGTACGCGCGGCTCTGCGGGGACTGCGGCTCGTCGCCGGGCGACATGGGGCAGTAGTCGATCGTACACGCCGTGTCGAGCATGATGGCGTTGATGCGGCTCTTGCGGTCGCCGTAGAGGTACGGGAGCACGAGGTCCGGCGGCGCCGCGCACGTGAGCCGCACGCATTGCGCGCGCTGCAGCGGCCGCGTCTGCTGGATCTGCTGCAGCTGCGTCTCGGCGCTTTCCTTCGTCTCGTCGTCGCCGTCGTCGTCGTCGACCGGCCGGTGCGGCGTCCTCGCTGCTGCTGGCGGAGTTGCTGGTGGAGCTGGTGGAGGAGGAGGAGGAGGCACCTGCAGCTGCGTCGGCTGCTCCGCTGCGTGCGCCGCGCGGTGGCCCCAGCGCCGCCCACCTCTACTCTTCGCGGGAGCGGCGGCGGCGGCTGGCAGCGGCTGCGCCTGGCGCTGCCGGGAGCTGAAGCTCTTGAGGCGGCCGAAGTGGCGCATGCGCGACGCGCTGGCGGCGGCCGCTGCTTCCGCGCTGCTGCCGCTGAAGCTGTTGCTGCTGCTGCTGCTGCTGGTGGTGACAGCTGCGTGCATAGACGCGCTGTTACTGTTACTGGTGCTGGTGCTGGCAGCGGTGGCGGTCGCCGTCGGCGGCGGCGGTGCGAACGCGGCGCCAGCAGCGCCGCTCGTCTCTTCCATCTCTTTGCGCTGATATTCTATGGTGACAACATACCGGCTTACAAACCCCAAGTCAAGCGTCCTTTTTACCCCTCCCACACGCGTAATTACTTTTTTACGTCACTCGCGATCCAATCTCATTATTTGACCAGCACGAGCACGAGCAGCAGCATGAGCAGCGCCGAGGAGCTCGCGCAGCTGCGCGCCGCGCTGTTCGCCGCCGACGCGCCGACGCGCGCGTTCCTGGCGCCGCTGCTGCCGCTGCGCGCCGTGCAGCAGGTGCTGCTGAGCTTCCTGCGCGACCGGTCGCGCGCGTTCGCCGACTGGGTCTGGGACCCGCGCGTGCGCCAGCTGCTCGAGCAGCTGCGCGCGCAGAACCCGCAGGCGCACGACCACGGTCAGGATGTGGACCGGTGGTTCGCGCGCGCGGCGCAGGACCAGTGGGCCGCGCAGCAGGCGGCGGCGGACCCGCGCCGCGCGCTCGCGGACGCCGACGCCGCGCAGGCGGACGGCCGCCACAAGTTCCAGCAGCGCGCGTTCTACGCGGCCGCGAACGCGTTCCGCAAGAGCCTCGCGCATCTCGCCGCGTACAACGCAGGCGGTGGTGAAAGTGAGAGTGAACGGGACGACGGCAGCGACGGCGACGGCGACGGCGACGGCGCGCGCGCGTGGGAGCCCGAGATGCAGGCGCGGTACGCCACGCTCTGCACCAACGTCGCGATCTGCGGACTCAAGATGGGCGACCTGTCGCTCGTGCGCGAGTTCGCGCGCAAGGCGCTGGCCGTGGACGCGGCGTCCAGCAAGGCGCTGTACGCGAGCGCCAAGCTGCACCTGCTCGAGCACCGGCACGACGACGCGCGCGCGGTGGCCGACCGCGCGCTGGCGCTGCACCCGGGGAACCAGCTGCTCGCGCAGTTCCGCGACGAGATCGAGCGCGCGCGCGAGAAGGAGGCGGCGGCGCAGGCGCTGGTGGCGGCGCTCGCCCAGGTGAAGCTCGAGGAGGCCGCGGCCGAGCAGCTGCGGCTCGCGGAGCAGCAGGCGGCGCGCGTGTCCGCGAGCGACTTTGTGCCGCTCCCGCCGCTGTACGACGACGCGCACGCGGCAGCGCACATGAACACGTACTTTATGCGCGTCAAGCAGCGGGTGCGTGGGGGTGTGGGTGGGGAGGATGGGGAGGTCGCCCACTGAGGCTGCTGTGTGTGTGGTGCACGTGTGTAGCTCCAAGTGGACATCGTGCAGCTGCACAACCCGGACAACAGCGAGCCGCCGCTGTTCGAGTGCGCCATGTCGAACGGCGCGACGGGCGTCGTGCTCGCCGCCGGCGTGCGGGGCTCGTCGAAGAAGGCGGTCAAGAACGACGCCGCCAAGGTCGTGATCCGGACGCTCTGGGAGCTCAAGACCGCCGCCAGCACGCTGCTGGAGGAGGACAAAGCGTATCTGGCGCAGCACGCGACGATGGCGGCGGCCGTGCGGGACGGAGACGAGCCGCCCGCTGCCGCTGCTGCTCGTATGCCGGAGACGACGGCGACGACCGAGCCAGAAGACGAGCAGGACCCGGAGACGAGGGCGGGCGTTAAGATCTCGGCGTACGAGCGCGGCCTCGACAAGGTGATGCTGCTGAACCAGCTGAGCCAGCAGAAGCGGCTGCGCGTGGAGTTCGAGGTCGAGGACCGGCTGCCGGACTCGAAGGTGGCCACCGAGTTTCGCTGCGCCGTGCGCATCAACGGCGAAGTCCTCGGCGCCGCCTCGGCGCCCAACAAGAAGAAGGCGCGCGCCGACGCGGCCCAGGCGGCGTTCGCGGCGGCGCTGGCGCAGCAGCTCGTGTTCTTCTGGGAGCCGCCGGCGGACGACGACGACGATGACGGTGGCGACGCAGCACCGCGCTAAGTTATGGGAGATG
>JAASGM010000224.1:0-28246 GCA_023334215.1 Globisporangium cystogenes | reverse complement strand
CCTTCTCTCTCCCCCACTCTCCCCTCACTCTCTCTCTCATCGCCCCTCGGCCGTCACGGCGCCAGCAATAAAACAGACCTCTCACTCACAACCAAACACGTAGGACGGCGGCCGAGACCGTCGTCATGCGTTCGGAGCGGCCGCGAGCGCCGCTGTCGTCGGCCTCCCCCGGCGTCAGCACCGGCATCAGCAGCAGCAACCAATTCGCAGGAGAGAAGCCGGCGGGCGTGCTGCGCGTCAAGATCATCTCGATGGGCGACTCGGGCGTCGGCAAAAGCTGCGTGATCAAGCGCTTCTGCGAGGAGAAGTTCGTGAGCAAGTACATCTCGACGATCGGGATCGATTACGGCGTCAAGCCCGTGCAGGTGCACGGCGAGGACGTGCGCGTGAACTTCTGGGACCTCTCGGGACTGCCCGAGTTCCTCGAGGTGCGCAACGAGTTCTACAAGGACACGCAGGGCGGCATCCTCATGTTCGACGTCACGTCGCGCAAGAGCTTCGAGGCGCTCGACAGCTGGCTGCGCGAGGCCGCCAAGTTCGGCGCCGGCAAGTTTCCCTGCATCCTGTGCGGCAACAAGGTGGACCGCATGCGCGTCGTATCGGAGGACGAGGCGAAGACGTACGCGCGCGCCAAGGGCTTTGAGTACTTTGAGACCTCGGCGTGCACGGGCGTGAACATCACCGACGCCTTCCACGCTCTCTTCAGCCTCGTCGTCACGCAGATGTCGAGGTAGTTAAGCGTGATACAGAGCTGCATCCATTTGGTTGCGTCAGGCTTCACGACAGCGTCGTTCAGTACAGGTAGATGCTGTACGCCGTGGCGACACAGAACAAGCTGTCCTGCAAAACAAGACACCAGCGCAACACGATATGTCTGTCAGATCCCTAGTACGAACAGCCAGCGCGTACAGCAGACGCACATTCGAGAACGTCTCGGACGCGTAGCAGTCTGTCTCGGCGTCCCAGAAGCACCGGCAGCCCATTCTGCGTCAAACCACGAACACCCGTAGCGGAGTCGTCGTGTGAGGAGCCACAGCTCACCTCAAGCATCCAGTCGCACAAACGTCTCACCGCACTCCTTCGCCTCGATGTTCGCCGATCACGACCTGCACGACGTACTTGCAGCGCGCGTAGTTGCACTCTGGAGGATACGTCAGTCGGACAGCTCGCTCAGATCGAGTCGGCACTCGCTCGCATTGTCACCTTTCAGCTTTGTCTTGACCGCGTCCGCGATCTCCTTCGTGAGCACGGACGCGCGGTCCGACTGGTACGTGGCTTTCTCGAGCTTCTCCTGCAGCACCTCACTGATGAGCTGCTTCATCTTGGTCGTCGTCGGTCTGTGCGATCGATCTCCCAAGCGTCAGAACACAGCCGCCAACGCGATCCAGCTGACTGCTTGTTGGTGCAGCACATACACACGCGCACGCACTTGCTCTTGGGGTTGAGGCGCAGTGCGGACGCGCCCTCGGGCTTCACTGGTGGCGCGGGCATCACGACGCTCTCTCTCTCTCTCTAACGAATCGCGCACTGTGTCGCTTCACAGAGTGGATTTGTGCTATTTCTTTGCCAAATAACTTCAAGTTCGACATAATGTTGTGCTATATACTTTTGAGTAATGTTGTGGTACACTTTTGAGCTATCGTTCTTTTGCCAAACGCAACATGAGCGACGAGCTCGGGCTCTGCCTGCTCTGCGAGCAGCGGCTGCCGCGCGACCCGGCGGCGCGCTGCCTCACGGACTGCGCGCACGAGTTCTGCCTCGCGTGCGCGTGCCGCGAGCTCGCGGAGCGCAAGAACCGCTGCCCGGCGTGCCACGCGCCGGTGAAGAAGCTGCACCAGCTCACGCGCGACGACCGCGAATCGGCGGTGGCGCCCGCGAGCGTCAAGTTCTGCAACGCGACGTACGTGCTGAGCGTGTCCATCTGGTCCGTGGACGACCCGGCGCGCGAGCTCGCGACGCTGTTCCACCTGTACGTGACCTACACTCTGGCGCTGGTCCTGCTGGCGCCGCTGTCCTCCGCTGACGCCGCCACCGCCGCCTTCTCAGCGAGCACGCGCGGCTCATCCACCAGGGCAAGCTGCTCAAGAAGGGCGACGTGTGGCCCGGCACCGTCGTGCAGCTCTTCGGCACCAGGAAGGGCTCCTCGCAGCGCAGCGCAGGTGGGACGGGGGATACAGTCGGAAGCGTAGTGCGGGGTCGCGAAGACTGACAACGGATGGGGGTGGCGAGCAGGCGTGCTGACGACCGCGCTGCCGGCGTCATGGGCGCTCGACCGCGCGTGGCTCAAGCGCGCGCAGGAGATCCTCTGCTGCCCGTTCAGCGTGCTCGTCGACTTCTTCCGCTCGCTGTTCGCCGGCGACGCGGCGGCGGCTGCGCGCAACCAGCGCGGCTACACGCGCGTCGCGACGTCCGAGAGCGCCGCAGCACGAGCCAGCGCCGCCTCGTTCCACGAGCCCGGACGGGTGTCGCGGCCGCCTGACCTGCCCGAGTAGCCGGGAGCCGACCTGAGGAGACAACGGCAGCCGGCGCCGGGCGGATGATGATGTATTCGTGGTGCAACGCGTAGGCTCTGGACGATGGCCATCAAACTGCGTCCTGGTGCATCCGATCCGCTCGTTCGGCGCTGCCTGGCGTGCAAAGAGCGACGTTGACGCAACACGGTCTACATGCGGTCGTACCCGACGGCGCCGTGCTTCAGCGCCACGCGCAGCTTCTCTTTCACCACTGCAACCGACGGGTACTCGGGCAGGATCAGGCGGCGGTCGCTGGCAACCACGAACAACGGAATGCGTCAGAGACCTGCATGCCTCATGGACGTTGCGACCGTTCGTACCAAGTGTTCGCCATCGGACAGTGCGTGTGCTTCGTTCGCGAGTCCACATCGATGTACCACACCGCCGAGTCCTGGACAGCGAACACAACATCGTCAGGTACATCGAACACCGCGAAGACAGCTAACGGTGGGGCGGCAACGTACCGAGCTCACCGCCCGATGGTTCGAGTCGAAGCCGAACAGCGGGGGCTGCGGCGACCCCGACCAGAACGTCAGCAACTGCTCGAGTTGCTCCTGGTCGAAGCTCTCCACGACCTCCCAGAACATCCGGATCACGCCGTGCTCGAGCGACACTCCCTTCGAGTACACGACCGCTTTCTTCATGCTCGCGACATCGATCACGCGCTCGCCGCGCACGATCTGTTGGAGCTCGTCCGGGCGGAACAGCCGTAAGTCGGATCGTGGGATCGTCTCGAGCAGCCCGTCGCGCATCCGCTTGTAGTACTCGAACTCGTTCCCAAAGAAGTGCTGCTGCGCGCGCAGCTCGACGTACGTGTGCTTGTTCTGGTTCGTCACGGCCGTGTGCGCGTGATGGTTTCCCTTGAGCTGCACCTCCATGGTCGCTGTCGCGCCGCTCGCCTTGTCGGACGCAGGCGATGTCTCTTCGTCCTCCAGCACCGACACCTCCGTCGTGAACTCAAAGTACATGTCCAGCGGCGAGGCGTCGAAGTCGTGGTCGAGGACGAACTGCAGACTCCGCTTGAAGATCTCGTTCGACCCGCAGTACTCCTCCCACGACACCGTCTCGAAGCACCAGAACTTCCACAACGCGACCGGGAAGCTCGCGTTCAGCGACTGGTGGTTGCGAATGGCGAGACCCATCAGCCGCCCCGCGCACAGGTACAGTTTTTTCAGCGCCTCGACCTCGGCTTTGTCGACAACGACGTCTCCGTGGCTGAGACTCAGCTGCTTCTCGCGCTCCTTTTCGTCCATCACGCTCCGCTTGACGCAGACTGTGCGGCCCGCGATGCGCAGCTCGTCCGACTTGTCTCGGTCCGCAAACTCGAACAGCGGGAACAACTTGATCGGATCGCTTCCAGTCGCCACACCGCCACTCGCACGTGCACCTCGACGGTCACCACTCTGTCGCTCCTGCTGTAGCATCTCGGACGACGCCGTCTCGGCGCGCGCGCGATCCAGCCACTGGGAGCCGATCTCTGCCACGTGGGAAGGAACCGCTTCTTTCGCACTCGTCCCGCCGGTGCTGCTCGCGCTGAAGAAGCACTTCTGGACTATCTGGAAGAACTCCCGCGTCACGCCGACACCTACGCCCGGCTCGTTGATCAGCGTGATGTTCAGCTCGCCCTTCATGTTCCGCGCAGCTGTACTCAGCACCTGCTGGAGGATGAAGTCGACGTGGTTCGCCATCGACGCTCGGCTGATCGAGACCGACACGGAGCCGTGGTGCTCCTCCGCGAGCGCGCCGAGATAGTCCACCTTGTGCTCGAGTCGGATCACGTCCTGCAGTGGCGCGAGCGAGTAGAAATCCACTCCGACGATCTTCGGGTCCGAACGGATCAGCAAGTCGATTTTCTCCTTCAGCGGAAGCACCTTCGCCACGAACGACGGCGGCACGGGCAGCGCGGTTGCGATCGACTTCAGCAGACGCACGTTGTCCGAGATGTTGCGTTCAAAGCGCTTCTTCGTGGCTTCGCCTTTCACGAACTGCTTCATGACCTGTTTCATTGGCACATTACACAGTCAGATGTGCGAGCTTCCCAGACAAGGTAGGAGGGTTGCGCGTACCTTGAACAGCTTCGAGATCGTTCCAGCCTCATCCGCCAACAGACTTGCTTCCACTTGCTCGAACACCTGCACCACGTGCATCAGCAGCGAAAAGCGCTGCGGCGACCCGATCGGGTCGTCGATGCCGTCCATGCCGACTTCGATGAGCGGCCACAGCTTCTTGACCGGCGCGGAGAGCTTTTGAAACGCGATAGTAGCCCCCAACGGCGACTCGCTGGCGGCACTCCCATCCGCGATGTGGTACGCGAACGGCACGAAGAACTGGAAAGTCAACTCGGTCAGCGTGATGAGCAAGTGGAACTCGATCTCCTCGTCGTACGCCTCGTCTTCTTCGACGTCGGTTCGATCGAAGATAGAGAAAAGAAGCTTGATCCCTGCGCACAACGACACTCTCGCATCAGTATGGCAGTCGTCCGTCATCCAGCGTCAACACTAAGCGCACCTGAACGGTACAGACGCTCCGTCACTCCGCGATAAAACACTAAGTCGCACACAGCAGCCTGCGTTGGCGTCGCATCGCTGGGAAGTGGTTCGTCCGCAGCATACGGCGACTCCAGATGCATCAGCACCATCGCCATCGTTTGCACGCGCTTCGACAGGCTGCGGTTCGCCAAGATGTCATCCATGATGAGCTTGAACGCTTCGGCCGAGAGCCGAACTGGTTCGTCCGCCTCCTCTTTCTCCCCACCATCGCTCGAAGACAGCCCGACAACGTGGCGCTTGCTCTCCAGCGCGCTCTTCCAGAGTTTCGGATACTCCTTTCCATGCTTGGGAGACAGCGAGTAGATGAACACCATCGTGTACACCAGTCCGTCGATCAAGACGCTTTTCTTGTCGTCCGGAGCGAGTGCAAACTGCGACCACAGTGTCCGTCAACGCGCCTGCAGCCGCACCGTACCACTCTCTTCCGTTCAAGGCACGCACCTCGTTTGCGAGGTTGACAAAGCCGACGTGCGCCAGGAGCTTGCACCGCATGCTGAAACCCACTGAGCTGTTCCCCTTGCGGGAGAACATCGGGGCGAACCCTGGCGATCCGAACGCGAGCGTGACGACACTCGTCAGCACATTACCCCACCGCCACTTGCACCCAACCGAACGCTCTCAGCAGTAACGCACCCACTGCCTTGGACAGCTCCATGTACGAGCGCATGACCTCCGCCGCCTCGATCGTCCGGTCGACCTTCTTGTTCGCCGTCTTCGTCTGCCTCTCTGTCGCGAGAACCCGTACACAGCAGGCGATGGACTCGTGTCAGTTCACAGTCACCAACGTCACAGACCTCGGTCCAAACGCCTCCGGACCAACCTGCTTCGCTCACGGGTTCGCCAGGAACAGCAGGCTCGACCTGCGGCGCCGCCTCCGCTTCGCCTGCCTTCGCCGCCGCCGCCTTCTTCTTCTGCTGCTGGCTGAGCCTGCCTCCTCGCTTCTTCTTCGCGTCCGTCTTGTTCGGTTCAAAGCCCGCGAGGCCGCGGCGGTCGAACGCGTTCGTCTCGATCATGCTCAGCGGGGACTTGCCAGCGCGGCTGACGAAGCCCACGTCCGCGCCGAACGCGCGCAGCAGCTCGAGCGCGCGCCAGTTCGCGAGCCCCGCGACGATGTGCACGAGCTGGTTCCCTTTCTCCGTCTCGAACTGGAGGACCTCCGCCAGTTTGCCCTTCTCCTTCGCGTACGCGAGCAGCTTCTCCAGCAGCGCGGCCCCGCGCTCGGCCTGCGCCGGCGTGTACCCGTTCGGCACGCTGAAGAGCGTGCACGCGACCACCGCGTTCACGCGGCCGTACATGTGCAGCAGCTTGGGCGCCGGGTTCTCTGCGCGCAGCAGCAGCTCGACGAGCGCCGCGTCGAGCGTCATGCAGGCCGCGATCAGCGGCGAGAGCCCTACGCGGTTCCCCGTCCGGTTCGCCGACACGACGTTCGCGCTCGCGTGCTTCTCGCTCAGCAGCACCGACGCCATCTCGCCGCGCGCGTAGCGACACGCCTCCACGAGCGCGGCGTCGCCGTCGGGCGTCAGGTGCTGGTTCACGTCCAGCGCCGGGTGCTCGGCGAACACCGCGCGGAACGCGTCCATGCTGTTGGCGCGGATCGCGCGCACCAGCTCCTCGACGGGGGTGGGCGTCACCGGGGGCTTCTGCTCCGGCTCCGCGCTGTCGCTTTTATTCGGCGCGTCGTCTACGAGCGCAGCATCGGAGGGCTTCGCCTGCTTCTTGGGCTTCGCGCGCGCGCGCGACGGCTTCGCCGGAGCTGTCGGAGCTGTCGGAGCTGTCGGCGCGTCGCCTCCGGGGGATCCTGCGGCCGCAGCTGGAGTCGCGGCTGCTGCAGCAGGCGCCTGCGGCTGTCGGCGGCGGTTTGGACGCCGCGACGTGTTGCTGCCGCCGCCTCCTTCTCTTCCACCGCGAGGCGTGGCTGCCGCCGCCGCCGACGCTGCGCTGCTCTCATCCGCCATGCTCCCCTTCAATGAGAAAAGATTTACCTCGGTTTTCGCTCTATCGGATCCCCACGCCATCCTGCGGTTCAGCATATGCCTCTTCCCAGGTAAAACCCAAACGTCGCGCGTATTCGCGCAATGGCGCAGCGATACACCGAGAACCCGGCGCTGCCGCGGCAGCTGAGTCCGCTCGCTCAGCGGCGGTCGAGCGTCCGCGAGCGCGACGCGGGCGGCGAGGTCCCCGCCGCCTTCAGCGACCTTGTCGCAGCCGCAGACCCGCTGCTCGGGGGCCAGCGGAAGCTGCCGCTCGCAGTGCACGACCAGCGGACGACGCCCGCGTCGCCGGCGCTGCGCAAGGCGAGCGCGGGGCGCAAATACAGCGCCGCGCCGTCCCGGAGAGCGAGCGTGAGCTCGACGCACAGCGCGAGGGGCGGCAGCCGCGCGTCGCTGCGGTTCGCCAGGGGCAAAGACCTCCTCGGCGGCAACAACGCCGGCAGCGACCACGCGCTCAGCGACGGCAGCGACGGCGAAGACGAGGCGTACGCGGCCGCGATGATCCGCAAGCTGGACGGCAAGCGCGCGCAGAAGCAGTTCCAGGACAACCTGGGTGCCGACACGTACGAGGACGGCGGCAAGCGCTTCCGCGGCGCGGTGGATCGCCACGGCATCACGCCGGCGGTGACGTTCACGACGGCCGAGACGCCGCCGAGCCAGGCGCAGAACCCGTTCGTGGCGTCGGCCCACGCACCGGCGTGCGGCTTCTGCAGCTCCACGAACCTCGTCTGGACGCTGCGGTGCGCGTTCTGCGGCAGCGCGCGGATGAGCGACGTGCCCCGGCTCAAGTACCTCATCGACATGGTGCTGAGCGTCGAGCCGTACATCAAGCCGGAGAAGGTGCGGGCGATGAGTGATGTTCAGTGGGCCGTGGGTGATTGCTCGTACTGAGCGCTGGTGGTGCACGGACTCGCCAACAGCTCGCGAAGAAGATCTTGGACTTTGCCAAGTTCGACCGGATCGCGATCAAGGTCGAGGAGAAGTTCAAGCAGGCGAGCCTCGTGCGCGCGAAGACCGCGATCGTGATGATGAGCCGCACGATCAACCTGCTACGGCAGCAGATGCTGCGCATGATCTTCGTCGCGTGGAAGAGCCACAACGCAGTGGCCGCGAGGAATGAAGACATCATGCAGCGCTTGATCAAGATCAAGGACATCCAGATACGCAGCAACCGCAAGGAGCTCGCGTTCGGGATGTGGAAGGGCCACGTGAGCCGCCTCATGGAAGAGCGCGCGCAGCGCTTTGCGATCGCGTCACGAAGGTGAGCGGTGTTGTCGCGGGTGGCGAAGGCAGTTGGGGTGACGCCAGACATTTGTTCGTGCTTGGTTGTCGGAAGGAACGAGATGACAAAGGTGCGGCGCGTGTGGGCGGCGTGGCAAGCGTGTGTGCGGGTGCAAGCGAAGGAGAAGACCGAGCAGATGAAGCAGCACTACGAGGCAGAGCTGTGCGTTGAGTCGAGTTGGGCTTTGGTTTCCCGAGAAGAGCACGCTGACGAACTTGCTGGTATGACGCAGCAACGAAACCCCAAACGAGGCGCTCCGGGTACGTTAGTTCCAACTTCCAAGGCTGACGCTTTCAGAAAGAGAGTGTCAAGCAAACTGAACTGTGGCGAACGCGCAGGAGATCGAGAAGCTGAAAGAGACGCTGGCGGAGTCGCGCAAGCTGGTCTCCGCGGCGACGAACACGATCTTGGAGCTGCTGCATCTCTCGCTTCGAAAGGCAGACCACGACGTTCTCAGTGAGTCGCCTTGTCCTTTCATGTCAGATGCGTTGTGTACTGACTCGCGTGCTTTGTCAGAGACGCTCCAGCTAACCCAGATGCATCCGAGCACGGTCGGGCAGTTCTTCGAGTCTGTGCACGGTCATGAGATCCTCGAGGGACTCAACAGCGGACACATCGCGTCGTCCTCGGACGAGTTCGGGATCGACGACGAAAAGGACGACGAAGCGATGCAGATGGCGCTCGAGGCGGCCCAGACGCGTGTGGAGCGCATGCATCCATCCGAGAGCCTGGTGCAGTGGCTCAACTTCCAGCGCAAGCGCGCCGCCGAGATGGACTTCATCACTACACTTCCCACGAACAGCAAACAGCCACTGCGGAGTGGCGCCTCGCCTTCGACGGCATCCAGCGGTCGAGAGCGAACTTCCGCTGGTGCGCCATCGCCAGGACGACTGAACATCAAGCTCAAGCCAAAGGATAAGAAGCACGAGTTCCAGGCGATCAAGGGACTGCAAGACCTGCGAACGAAGATTGCGAGTCCGGGCGTGATGCTCAAGCTGCTCTGTCACACATCACTCGAAGCGCAAGCCGAACACCAGCGCATCCGAGCGACCGAAACGAGTGCGAGTGCGACTTCGACCGCTTCGGCAGCTGGAGAAAGCTCGACGACCTCGACGTCGCTGACTCCAGCGGCGCAGATCCAGCTCAAAGTCTACTTCAAGATGGTGCACCGCATTCTCAACCTGCCGCCAGACATCATCAGCCGGGACTCATTCGCGCTCAACGACTTCGACTCGTTGTACGCCTACACGGTGTATCTGTACCTGTTCCACCCAAACTACGTCGCGCCGGGGCTCGAGTTGTCGCCGCGGTATCACCTCAGCTACGACTTCTTCCACCCGCAGTGGGAGAAGGTCAAGATGATCCTCACGGACGACGACTTCGACCCGTTCGCCCAGCAGCAGTACTACATCTTCCTCGCCAAAATCAAGCGCGTCAACCGCCAATTTCTGCGCTTCGGCGACATCTGCAGAGCGGTCTCCAAGATCGCACACTCGCACCAACAAGCAGCGACTCGAGAGACGTACAACGACTTCACGCGGCGTGTGCTTGGCAAGGACTCGAGCATTTCAGTGGCGCTGGAGAAGGAGACGCTTGCGTCCTGGGTGACTCTACCAGCGTCGAAGCTACTCTGCTTGTGCGAGGACGAGGACGAGCTCCGGGAGATCGAAAGGGTCTTCAAGGACAACGTGCTTGAACTCGTCAAGATCTTTCGGATCTACGGCAGCGCTGCGGGCGGCAAAGGGATCTTGGAGCAGGAGTTCCTCAAGATCATGACGAAAGCTGGCGTGACCGACAAGAAGAACATCCTGCGCTCGCACCTGCAGTTGATTTACCAGCAGTCCAGGCAACCTGCTCCAGCCAGCGCGCTTGTCAGTGGAACTGGCGGGGGTGGAGGTGTCAGTGGAGCCAGCGGAGCAAGCGGAAGTCGGGAGGATGCGAACGCTTCTGCTGCTGTCAGCGGATACACAAGTAGCAACACGAGTAGCAGCGCAAACTCGCCCGGAGCTGCAGCGACTGAGACTGACGACGACACGGAAGATCGCGGCGCGACACCGAACGAGTTCTTCGAAGCACTGACACGCGTTGCGCACCACAACTTCCAAAAGCGCCGCGATACGCTCGGGTACATCGCAGTCGCGATGAGCATGTCGTCCGGAGGGTTGGACGTTCGGAGCGGCCCAGGAGTTGTGCCGGGACTCAACTTGCTCTCGTTCGTGACCGAGCTCGTGACGGAGCGGGTGGTGCCGCTCACGAAGAAGTTCCAGGAGCAAGGACTGACGTTCAAGAAGCAAATGATCCACCCGGACGTTCAGCACGTGTGCAAAGCGCAAGAAAAGAAGCTCAAGCGGATCTTCACCGTGTACTCGCAAAAGAACAAGAACCCGGGCTCTCGCGGCAAGCTCATGGACGTGAGCGACTTCGAGGGGTTGCTGAAGGATCGGCGCCTCGTCGACGCGCTCTTCCCGTTCGGCCGAATCAAGCAGCTCGTCTCGTTCGTGCAGCAGGACGGCGATACAGGCGGAAGCATCAGCGGCTACGACGCAGACAGCGAGTTTGTCTTCTCCGAGTTCGTCGAAGCGCTCGCTGCGATCGCCGTGTATCGGAACGCGAACCCGTACCTCCCGCTCGCGAAGAAACTCGAGGCGTTCTTCGACGAGAACTTCTAGGACGACGGTGACCGAGGATGCTCGATGCCACCACGGCACTCAGCGAGCCACCACGGCGACGCGTGTGCTATGTACTGCAGCTACTTGGAGCCTTGTGTCGCGAGACCAACCTCGACGATGCGGCAGTCGATCACCGCCTCCGGCTCCATCGCTGCGACACCGCTCACCAAGTACTGCTCGACTTCGCCGCCGTCCTCGAAGCTGCCCGGCCAGAAGTGGCTCGACGACCGGTTCGTGTCGATCCATCCGAGCTGCTTGAGCGTCGACGCCGCGAGACTCGAGCAGAAGTACTTGCGCTTCTTGGCTGTGGGGGAATCTGAAGGAACCGTAGTGGAGCCCGGCTGACTACCGGCGCTGGACGCGGTCGAGCCGGAGAATTCGCTTTTCGAGCTGAGCGTTGCTGGGCTCGCTTTCGCAGCAGTGTCGAGGACTTGGCGTGTCGAGTCGCCCTGCGATCGCAGGATCCCGAGGATACTGTACGGGTTGCCTTCCACCTGCTCGACGAACGCGCGAAGGCGCTCGACGATCTCTGGAGTTCGCTCAGCCTTGATCTTCCTCACGGCGATGACGTTCGACACCTCGCGCGAGTACGCCAAGAGCCTGGCTTTGAGCGAGTACACCTGGATCCCCTCCGACGTCGCCTCCATGATCCGCAACAGGCTGCGGGACATGCCGGGTACAACGATCCCCACGTGGTCGTACTTTGCGCCGGTGAACTGTCAATGGACAAGAGGAGCGCTTGTCAGTAACACCTGAACCTCCGACTCTCTCGATGCCTCCCCCCTCGTTTACCCTACTGACCCGCTCACCTTGCGTTGCAGCACGCTCGCCCCGAAGCGGCACGAGAAGAGCAGGATGTCGCCGCAGTCGAGGCTCTGGTGCAGAGTCGTGATGTGCAGCACGTTCTTCTTGTCGCGATTGCCGAGCTCCGGGTCGCGCGAGGTCGAGACGACCCCAAGGAAGGACAGCAGGAGCACGTCGCTGCCCACGAGCGGGTGCAGCGTGAGCTGCTTGACGTAGTTCTCGAGCTGCTCGCGGCGTTTGTCGACAAACTCGCCTTCGAGCGGCGTGAACAGGTGCTTGGACGGCAGCTTTGGCAGCGGCACCGGCGCGTACTTCTCTCGCAGGTGGCTCTGGAGCTTGTCGAACTCCTTGTAGCGCCTCGCCACCTGCCACTTCATGGCGTTGAACGACACGTCGAGCTGGTACGTCGTGTACGTCTTCTGGGACAGATCGCTGACTTTGTTCTTCGTGGCGGAGATCTCGATCTCGATCATCGGGGGCGGCATCGTGTTGATCGGCCGCAGGGCCAGAAAGAGCGAGCGCTTCGTCCCTGCTGCTGCTGCCGCTCCCGTCGGCGACTGCGGGCTGCGGAGGTAGAACGCGGCGGGCTGCTGCTCGTCGTTGAACCACTGATCGCGGTCCTCGCGGCAGAGCACGAAGTGGTCGGCCTCGCGGCGCAGCAGGTCGCGGAAGAGTCCCGGCGAAGTCTGCGCGCGTCATCCCAGCCACGCATCAGCCACCCAAGCGACGACGTCGAGCGGAACAGCAGGACGCACATTGTGCGCGGCGTAGAGCTGGGTGCGGAGCTGCTGGATTGCGTTCAGCTTGACTTGCTTCACGCTCACCTCGTCCTGCGAGGCCTCGCTCAGCGGCACCGTGACTTCGAGTCTGCAAGCACCGCGACGGCGCAGCGAGAGGGTCATCGACGGGCCGCAGCGCATGAGTCGAACCGAACGATCACAGTGGCGCGACGACTGCTGCACGGACGCTGAAGAACAAGCAGCAGAACCCGCAGTCCCACCCGTTCCTACCTGTCGCCCGTCGCCGAGTCGGTCGCGGTGATGTGCAGGATCGTGAGCGCCATCGCCTTGGTCTTCGTCGACTGCTCGCGGCGGGTCAAGACACACGCACGACACGCGGAGTTGCTTTAGTGCTTCATTGACGTGCTCGTCTCCCACTGCCGCGCCGCGCATCCATCCATCGTTCACACACAACTCTACACACTAGCGGATGGGAGCGACGGGCGCGGGAGAGGGACAGCGCTTAACGCAGTGCTACGCCATCGAGAGGACGTTTACCTTGATGACGGGCGCGTGGGGCGGGTTGCTCAGCGGCTGCGCGGACCGCACGCTCGACTCGCCGCGGCTGCTGCTGTTGGCGGCGCCGCCGCGGTTCTCCTCGCCGGTCGCGCGGTGGCCGTTGTCGTCGTCGCCGTCGTCGTCACTCGACTCGCTGCTGTCCTCTGAGTCGCTCGCCGCGAAGCGGAAGAAGGCTGGTGACGCAGCGCACGTGTCAGCGCCTACACGCTCATCCTGACCAGCAAATGATCGACGGACGCACCGTCGGCGCTCTTGGCGTCCAGCAGCTTCTTCGCGAGGAGCAGCGAGCGCACCCAGTCCTCACGCTCGGCCTCGGTCGCGGCCTCGAACTGGAACGTCTGCGCGGTCGTGACGACCGTGAAGCCGAAGCCCATGCTGACGAACTCGGCGGCGCTCGAGCGGCGCGAGCGGCGCGCGGCGGCCGGCGGCGACAGCGCAGCGCTCGAGGCGTCGTCCTCGAGGCTCCAGGGTTTGTCCTCCTTGCGCACGTCCAGGATGCTCTCGACCGCGAGCAGCTCCATCCACTGCGCCTTGCTGGCCGCCGAGTTGCGGCGCCGTCGCGGCGTCACCACGGCGCTCGGCGCGTCCGCGTCCGGGTCCATCACGAGCGCGCGCCCGAAGAGCGCCACCTGGATGCTCAGCCAGCCGCCGTACTGCGCCGAGAACTGGCGCAGGCGTCCGCGCAGCAGCGCGTTCGCGACCGCCATCGTCGTCAACTCTGTGACTGCGGCGGTCTTATCTATCAAGTAGGAATATGCAATTCAGGAGGATTATGCAAGTTAGGAGGAGAAATCAGGTGGGTTGTCGACACCAACCATGGCGTGTGTGTGCTGTAGTTTGTCTGCTCAACTCTCTCTCTCTCTCTCTCTCTCTCTCTCTCTATGCATCTCTCTCTCTCTCCTGCAACCTATCGCGAAGCCTACACAGGAAGCTCGACCGACTCGATTCCTAAAAGTCGGTGACGTCCTGAAGCTTGCGCTCGGCGAAGAAGCTCGTCCGCTTGGCCGCGCTCGGCGTCTTCTTCGGCGCTTGCAGGAACGACGTGATTGACTGCGTCCCAGCTGGAGCCCCAGCCTGTGTGTCGTTCGAGAAGAGAGCATGCGCGCGTCAGCAGATCGGGGAAGCACGCATCGCCGGCCAGTAGATCGATCTCGTCCCATACCTTGTCAAGCTCCTTCTCGTGCGGCCACTCGACCTTCACCGCCTTGGACAGGAACGGCTCGACCGTGCCCCAGCTGAAGCGTACGATGTTCGGGAACACGAACAAGGGCTCCTGGTTGTCTGTAAGCCACGACTTCGTCCTGCGAACCGCGACGTCAGTCAGCCTGTGAGCGACGTCACAGCATCGTGTCTGTGGCAACGAACACGCACCGCGGGTCGCTCGGGTATCCAGACCCAAAGTCCTTGGGCAGATCCATCGCTGGAGACTCCCACTTCCACTCCGAGATGGCTCGGTCGCGCGTCACCTTCGCCGCGATACTCGCCGCGCTGACCACCTACGTCACCAGCGACGTCCGCTCTTAGCCAGAGACCGAGCGCAGTCGCCCGTCAGCGCGCTGGCCTATCAAGCAGCGCGAACGCACCTTGAAGAGGCTGTCGGCTTTCTTCTCGACGCGGAACTCGATGGTGCCGTTGAACTGCTTGGTAAGGAACGTCTGGTACCACTTGGGGTCGCCCACCGTGTCGACGAACACCTTGGTCACGTTCACGCCCTTGGCCTGCGTCGTGCGAATCATCTGGATCGCTGCGTCGCGCGACATCTCGTTCAGGTTGCTCGTCTGCCGCTGCATCTTGTCCGAGATCTCCTGCGCCGAGATCAGGCGCACCACCCACCTTCGCCGTCGGCAGCATGCGTGAGCTTCTCGGTCCTCCGATCAGCGTTCGGTTTACAGGACGCACCCGAGTTGGTCGTTCGCGCGCATCTTGGCGAAGAGCTGCTCGCGGGTCTCGGCGCTCAGCGCCTTGGAGTCGTCGAAGCCCAACGCGCTGAGCTCCGCGTCTTGCGCCACGGGCCAGAAGGCCGCGCCGTAGACCATGGGCCCGAGCACGGGGCCGCGGCCGGCCTCATCGATTCCGAGCATCACGGGCGCGCCGTGCAGACAGTTTTCCGGCACGGCGCTCGCCAGCAGCACCGCGCGCTGGAGGTCCACGCCGGCGCTCAGCTCGTCCTCCATCGCAGGTGTGTCGTTTTGCTAACTCTTTTCCGGTTTTATTTCACTATCAAGAATAATGATGTCTCCCTGGACTATTTCTCTACTGTATTCTGACGCAAATGGAGCGAATGAGGAGAAGCATGGCGACGTCACACCGAACTCTTTGGATGTGCGCTGCCATGGCGGAGGCGCGAGAAACGGCTTTTGCAGTAGCGCTGCCATGGCGGAGACTCAGCAAACGGATCGTGCTGTAGTAGCGATGAGTCTCCACAACGCCATGTTCGGCCGTCGACACCTCCGAGTTGAAGCCATGTCGACTTCAACACCGCCTGAGGCGGGCCATTGCAAGAAGCTCTTCAACTTTGTGTCTCATTCACATACTTATCTTGTATACATCCTGACGCTGCGAGTGCGTTGCGAGCGGCACCTCATCTCCGTCGCCGGTTCCACCTTCACGGCGCCGGCTTCACCCGCTCGGCGCGAACATCGAGTTGGCGTGCGAGCGGCACAGCCCGCGCTTCTTCACGTGCTTCGTGCAGTCCTCCACGCGGCACTTGCGCTTCCCGCCGTGCGCGGTGCACAAGTCCTGGCGCACCACACCCTTCTGGCACCCAGGCATGCTGCACCGCTTCCCACCGCCGTGGCGGATGCACAGTCCCATGCTGCGCTGGATGTTCGAACACCCGCGCTCGCGGCAGATGCGGCCGCCGCCGTGCGCCACACACAGCCCCTTGCTCTGCGCGCCGCGTGTGCAACCCTTCCGCTGACACCGCCGCCCGCCGCCGTGGCTAATGCACTTGCCGCGCGTCACGGCGTTGCTCGTGCACTCTGGGAACGAACACAGTTTCTTCTCGCGCTTGCTGTCCGCGTGGAAGTGCATCTCGTCGTCCTCGCTCACACCGCCGCTCGTGCACCGCGGCATGCTCACCGGCGAGCTCTGGCCGCTCGACATCGACGGTGACCGGCTGCGCTCGAGCAGCTGCATCTGGTGCGCCGACTCGGCGAGGGACTTCAGGCTGAGCGACCGGGCGGTCGGCTCGAGCCACCGCTGGATCGCATCGGGTTCGGACGAGTGCTCGTGCTGCCACAGCTCTTGGCTGTGGTATGGCTGCGGCGGCTGTGGCTGCGGCTGGTGGTCGCTCAGCGGAGCCAGCAGGCTCCGAGGTCGCAGCGAGGCTGCGGTCTCCGCGTCGACCGAGACGCTGCGCACGAGGTTGTTCCGCGGCACGCTCGACTTGAGAATGTAGAGCGGCGCGACCGCCGGCTCGGGGGCGTGGTAGCGCTCGGCCTGGAACGACCGGAGCTCGTCCGACGGACACGAGTGCGAGCGCTCGTACGTGAACGGCCCGCCCACCCGCTCGCGTGAGGGCGAGAGGTGGCTGTTCTCCGGCAGCGACGCCCCGAGCGCCACGAGCGACGGCAGCGAGCCGCTCTTGAGGGCGTCGTTGCTGCGGCGCAGCGGCGCGAGCGTGATCTGCGGCTGCGCACTCGCCGGCGCCGCAGCGGAGGCAGGCGGCGACGAGAAGCCCGCGCGGTTGTTGGTTGGGAAGACCTGCCGCAGCGACTCGGCGGTCGAGAATGTGACGCCGTAGCGCGGCGACGGGAAGCCTTCGCTGAAGCTGCCGCGCGGGGACGGGAACGCCTCGGCGCGCGGTGAGTGAGCGGCCGCCGCCCAGTGGCCGTTGAGCGGCGAGAGCGGGGGCGTTCCTGGCGAGAACGCCGCGAAGCTCGGCTGGCGCGGCGAGTGGCACGCCGGATCCGCGGCGACGCCAGCTGCGCTGCTCTCGTCCACCGCCTTGAGCGGGTAGCCGTGCGCGGCCTTGAAGCGCATCACGGGGGTCGCGAAGTGGCTCATGAGCGAGTGACTATAGGGGTAGCCCGGGTGAGAATGTTGCTGGAGGTTCGGAAGGTTCGGGTTGTTCTGGTGCGCGCCGTTGTCCGTGCGGCGGTTCTCGGACGTGCCCATCGCGAGTTGGAGTTGGTTCGTGGTGATGTAGTGGACCGGAAGATCGCTTTAGAGTGCTTCTTCTGCTTGTGTGCGTGTGTGTGTTGTGAGTGGCTCTGGGGCGGCGGCAAATTGGAGACTGGAGGGCGGCGTCGTCGTCTCCCGCACTGTGGAGACCCTTTGGATCTTGGTGGAGGAGGGCGACAGGGCTTGGAGCCTGAAAGGGCGTCAGCCAGTAGGAACGCAACGTGCTTGAAGCGACGGAAATTGAGGAATGAGAAGGACCCGTGAAACGCCCCAAACATCGAAGGATCTTGGCTTCATTGCGTCCATACGTTGATACAGCACTGGCTGGACCGCCCTCACATAATAGAATACAGGAATATCATGTGTAGAGGTATCACTGATACTGCGACGTGAAATGCACCAACAGATACAAGATAGCCACAACTGAAACAGGAACAATAAAAGCCACACCTCGAGTTGCGGTATCAAATGATTCCATAAAATCGAATGATAATTTCGGTCACAAAGACACGCTGGCCTCTGATTCTGAAGTTCGCATTTTAAAGAGGGAACATGGGACGAGGGACTTCGTACAAACTCGCTATTCAAATCTGTCGATGACCCGAAAAGGACCCACAATATGCAGGCTAGAGAGGGAGCTGAAAACGCATTTGACAGATGAGCCACGTCGACCACGTCACTGACTTCATTCCACGTCCCGAGCGTCCCGAAGAACAACACGAAAAGGTCTTGTCAGTCCAACTTGAAGGTGTTCCCGCCTGCACCTCCAGTCCTGCATGACGCTCGGGTCATCGATGGTGCATTGCAGGCACTTGCATCGCAGCGCGTATGCTCGAGCGAGAATCGACACACTCACATGGCTCGCCGCGCAAGCACTCGATGCTCGCTGCATCCGTGGTCAATTCTGCAGGTCCCGCCCCACTGCTGGGGATACGAGAGGGTGGACGATACCAGCAGTAGAGGATACCAACAGCAGCAGAGAGCAGCAGAACACTGCGACCAGCGGCTTCGACGGGTGGCGACTGCCTCTGTGGATACATAGTTGACTGGTGTGGATCAAGCAGGTTCTTGACACCAAAGCCAGAGGCTCTCTTGCCGACTCGAGCGGCTCCACACTACCGTCGACTGAGTCAGTGACTCTTTGCTCGATTGATGGCTTGATCGGCGGTCAATCACGCTGACGTCAGGCAGGCAGGTCGCCTTCGCTGGACGCAGCTCGTCGGCGACGGTGATGAGGACTCTCGTGCGTTCGCTGGATTCTATCCTCTCGGGATGGCGAGCACCGGATGTGTCTCCAGCGTGTCGAAAGCCTGGGAGCTAACGTTGATCGACGCGAAGCGAATGAACCGTGCAGACTGCGGTCCAACGAGTGAACTCGGGTGCGGTGGTCTCTCCTCGTCCTTGTCGACTGCGGACACCGCTGCTCGCTTTCTCGCACTCAAGAATCTGCTGCAGCAACATTGGATTACCGGCGCGTGTACGACATATCGGATCTTCGGTCGCCTTCGCTCGACCTTGTCCACCGTTGCATCCCCAGTCAAGTGGCTCCATCTCGTACCAGCTCGCCTCGCTGTCCCCAACGCGCTTGCGACCGCGCGAGGCTCCAGATCTCCAGATCCGCACGGACAGTCACGACAGCCTCCGCGCGACTCGGAAGCCTTTCCTGTTCCTGGTGACTCCCAGGTCGCTTGTCGCCTCGATGATGAAGCCACAAGACCCACAACTCGGTCGGTGTCTCAAAACAGAGCGGAACCCGAACACCTTGCGTGCGCGGACGTCGCCTGCATGCGGCACGACTCGCACCGCCACGTCCGGCCGGACACACGCTCGCATCGTTGCCGCCATCAACTTGGTAACTTGTGAACGCATCTCGTGTCCCGGAGAAATCTGCGCCACGCAGACTCGGCGACGAATGGGTCCTTCTGCCTCCGCTGCAAATCTGCTGTGTGGTCCGTCCTTGCGATCTCGGCACCAGAAGCAACAGCAGCAGCAGGCCCGCCATCGTTTGAGACTCTCGTCGATGGCCACCAGCTCTTCGGCATTCCTGCTGTCGAGAAGCATATCTGAACATGCCAACGCCGCCGCCCAACATGCATCCAAGCACATTCACTTGAAGGTATTCAGTGCAATCCAAGTGGGCAGCCATGCAACAGCGCACGCATCCCCATCCAAATCGTCATCATGGCTACCCCGAGCCACTCTCCATCTGTGACCGCGAGCGCTCGTCTCGTCTCGTCTCGACCTCCCAGCTTCCTCCGCTCTCCGCTTGTGCGATATAACTTGGCGAGCGTGAAGCGTGCGCGCCGTACGTGCCTCAAATAGACCCCTCGAGGCTAACCCCGACCGACATCCGTTACGACGCGCTCTCCGCCAGCACCCGCGACGACTTCTGCGGACATGCGAAGCGAAGCGTAAGACCGTCGTGACGCAGCAGCTCGCGTCGACTGCGAAGAGGTCGAGAGCGACGCACCGCCGCCCCAGGCAAGAGCATGACAGTCGAGTTGGCCATGATGAACCGAGTGCATCCTGAGAAGGACGACCTGGCCCACGCCACCGCCTACTACGCACAGCTCGCCGCGGTGCCGCCGCCACACGCGCTCAACGGAGTGCCGCAGTCCCCGAGTCTCGGCAAGATCGAGCAGGCGCGCTCCGCGGCTGCCCGCGAAGCCTTCGACCCCGTCGTCGCGCGGACTCTGGAGAACGTGGGGGAGAGCAAGGGCGAAACGCGGCGCTCGTGGCAGATGCTCACCAAGGTCGCGATGCTTGTCGGCGCGCTCAACCCGCACGACCGCAACGTCATCGACATCTACCACGCGCCGAAAGTCGGCACGAGCCGCTTCATGATCCACCCGAACTCCAAGCTGCGCCGCACCTGGGACATCATCACCGCCTTGCTCGTGCTCTACGTCATCACGATGGTGCCGCGCCTCGCGCTCCTGCACGTGCTCCGAGGATCACTGTGCTGACCGATCAATCGCTTGTTCTCTGGTTCGATCACCAGGTGCCGATGTTCGTCGGCTTCGCGTACGTCGACTGGGGCCACTTTGACACGCTCAACACGTTCATCGACTTCTACTTCATCGCCGGTGCGTCTCGCACCGAATCGGCCTGGTGGACGCCACCGCTGCCTCACATGGTCTGCGCGCTGCCTGCTGACTGCTGACTCCGTACTCCGCAGACATGGTCGCCACCATCCGCACAGGCTACTTCTCGAACGGCGAGGTCGTCATGGACCACAAGGCGATCCTGCGGCACTACCTGCGCACGTGGTTCATCGTGGACCTGATCTCCAACTTCCCGCTCGCGCTCTTCGTCAAGACGTCGGCGCGCAAGTCGATCAAGATCGTCAAGTTCCAGAAGCTTCCCAAGCTGCTGCGCGTCGGCCGGCTGCTCAAGTACTTGCGCGAGTACGCCAAGTACTACAACCTCGCGCTCAGCTTCATCTCGCTCGCGATGGGACTGCATCTCTTCGCGTGCTTGTGGGCGAACCTCTTCAGCGAGTGCTACGACGACGACAGCTTCCCGGTCTGCGAAGGCAGCGAGGTGCGCGTTGGCAGCTTGGTTCGTCCAGAGTCGTCTCTGACCTCTGACGAGGAACGTCTCTGCGCCGCCAGCTCCCGCGGATGTACGTCCAATCGGTGCACAACATCGTGCTCATGTTCACAGGCATCGCGGAGAGCACGACGTACTCGCCGATCTCGCACCTGCTCAACCCGCGTGCCAACGCCAACACGGAGGTGTACGTCGTGAGCATCGCCGTGTTCCTCCTCGGCATGATCTTCTCGAGCTTCCTCTTCGGCAACATCCTCTCGCTGCTCATGAGCTGGGACCAGCAGAGCGCGCAGTTCCGCAACCGCATGGACATCATCTCGGCCGAGATGCGCCACTACGAGCTCCCCGAAGAGCTCCAGGTGTGTGGCTGGAGTATGATGAGGAGCTCCTCGCGATCGTCTAACCTGTCGGTATACCCCACAGCACCGCGTTCGGCGGAACTACGACTACCTGTGGATCAACGTGCGTCTCACAAGCTCCAGCTTGCCAGAGACTGTGCGCCTGGCGCTCCTACTAACCTGCTTGCTCTCATGAACGCACGTGCTGCAGCAACGCGCGTACTCTGATATGATGCTGCTGAACCAGCCTGGGATCTCCAAGACGCTGCGCACGACGATCGCGTTGCACCTGTACAAGGACCTCGTGAAGACCGTGCCGTTCTTCGCCGGCTCGGACCAGCGATTCCTCGGCAAGGTCTGCCTCGCGCTCGAGACGGCCGTGTACCTGCCGGGCGACACGATCATCTACTGCGACGACATCGGCAAGGAGATGTTCATCGTGCGCAAAGGACTCGTGGAGATCCTGATCCCGGAGCCGGGGAACCCGGAGAAGCGCATCTACTTGCGCGACGGCAACTTCTTCGGCGAGACGGCGCTCGTGATCGACGTGCGCCGCACGAACACGGTCAAGGCCGTGAGCATCTGCGACCTCAACGTGCTCAACAAGTCGGCATTCAACGAGATCGTGGCCGAGTACCCGGAGTTCGGCGAACGCATGAAGCGAACGGTGATCAAGCGCCAGCTCGACAACATGAACATCCAGTCGCCGCTCGAGAAGATGAAGGTGCAGAACCAGCTCAACTTGGTCGTCGAGAAGTCGCTCAAGCAGCGCCGCATGTCCGTCTCGCTCAAGACGATCTACCGCGCCAAGAAGCTCGGCGACAAGCTCAAGGAGATCGCCGATCGCGCCGCGGCGCGCGCTAACACGCCCGGGTCCGGGCGGCGCATCTCGCAGCTTCTAGGCGGCGGCCGGACTTCGCCGCGAAGAGTGCGACCGGACAGCGACGATGAGTCGCGCGCGAGGCCTCCGCTCGTCCCGCCGTCGCACTTTGAGAGTCTGCGCAAGCTCTCGGGGAGCAGCAGCGGCATGAGCCGCGTTTCCCAGACGAGCAGAGCGGCTCCTGCACCTGGTACGAACGGGTCGCCGCCCACATCCCAGTCGCAAATGATGCAAGGTGCCGCACCACCGACGCTCTACAGCCAGGACTCGACGCTCTCGAGTGCTGGGCGACCGCCGCGGCTCTCGCAGATCGACTCGGTCTCGAGAAAGCTCAACAAGGCCGAGCTCACGCTCGACCTCATCCCGACGGCGCTCAAGGAGATCACGACGATGGTGAACCAGATCAAGCGCACGACCGACCGGCTGAGCAAGCGGATCCACATGCCGTCGGAAGCGTCCTCGGACGAGGACGACCTCGACCTCGACGACTTTGACGCACAGATCAACCTCGGGCTGGATGCGAGCGACGACGCCTTCGATGCGCTCCAGCTGCCGCCGATCACGCCGCTCAACGAAGAGCACGAAGAAGAGATGGCGCGCCGCGAGAGCAACAGCATCGTACGTCGTCGCCGCTGCGCGTTCGGCACCTCGAACGCCTTACTAACTCTCTCTGCTGTTGCCTGCGCTGCACGCAGTACACGCCACGAGGCAACGCGACCGAGTCCGCGATGTTGGAGAAGCAGTCGCCTAAGCCCGAGTCCCCCGCGCCTCCGATAGACATCAGCAAACCGACCAGCTAACGAGATACTTGATCACAACGTTTCACTGTGCGAGTGTCGTCGACTGCCTCCTTCTCGCTCCGCTCTCATTGTTTCTCTATGGCGCTCGCTACTGCTGCTTGTAGTTGGAGATCACGGACGCGAGCATCATCTCGACCGTGATGCCGCCGGACGCTTTGCCGCTCGCCTCGGCCTTGGATGCGGCGGCGCTGTGCGCGTTGAGCTTGCCGAGCACGGCGTGGTTGAGCTGCGTCTTATACTCGCCGATCTTGAAGATGTCGTGGTCGACCGTGTGCTCCGCCACGAGCTTGTAGATGGTCACGGGCTTGGTCTGGCCGATGCGGTGGCACCGGTCGCACGCCTGCTCGTCGTTCGTCGGGTTGAAGTCCAGGTCGTGCAGGATGACCGTGTCAGCGGCCGTGAGGTTGATCCCGAGCCCGCCCGCGCGCGTCGAGAGCAGGAACACAAAGATGCCCGTGTCCTCGTTGTACGTGTCGATCAAGCCCTGGCGTTCCGCTACGTCCGTGGAGCCGTCGAGGCGCAGATACCGGTACTGCATGTGGTCCATGAGCACCTCGAGCAGGTCCAGGAGCTTCGTCCACTGCGAGAAGATGAGCACGCGGTGGCCGTCACGCTGCAGCGTCGGGAGCAGCCCGCGCAGGTAGTCGAACTTGGCGGACGGCAACAGCGCCTCGATCGGCAGCCGCAGCGCGCGCAGCTCCTCGTTCCCGCTGTACTGGACGCACAGGTCGTGCAGCTCGAAGTCCGAGTAGCTCTCGAGCTCCTTGCGCACCATCGCCATCGTGCACTGCGTGCCGAACGCCTCGGCGCGGTGCAGACACCGCGTCATGGTCGTCAGCACGTCATCGTCGACGTAGTGGTTGCGCAGCAGCGCCGGGTGGTTCGCCGCCTTGCGCAGCTGCGTGAAGATCGCCGTGTCGTTCGCGGCCGTGTTCTTGGCGCTCGCCTTCTTCGGCCTCGCGTTCGGCTGGCCCAGCAGGAGCTGCATCTGCCGATCGAGCTTGCTGCTGCTGCTCTTCTTGCGCTCCTTCTCCGCCAGCTTGTGCGCGGCGTCGCTCTCTTTCTGCTTGATGACAGACTCGAGCAGGTCCGTGTACGCCTTGCGCTGCGCGGCGCCGTGCTGGAGCATCTCGACGCGCACGGTCTTCGCGATGAGCTGGCTCAGCACGTACTTCTTCTCGCGCCGCAGGATGAACGGCGCGAGGATCTTGCGCACCTTGGCGCACTTCTTCTGCTCGTTGCCGTCGAAGAAGAGCAGGAGCTCGTCCGAGCCGTGGTCGAACATGCGCGGCATGAGGAAGCTCAGCAGCGCCAGCAGCTCGTTCAGGTTGTTCTGGATCGGCGTGCCGCTCAGCACGAGCCGGTTGCGCGCGCGCATCTGCGAGATGCGCTTGAAGCGCGACGACTTGGCGTTCTTGATGCTGTGGCCCTCGTCGAGGATCATGTAGCCGAAGTGGAAGCTGCGCAGGAAGTTGCGGTCGTCCTGGCACGAGTCGCGCTCGAAGTACGAGTACGTCGTGAGCAGCACGTCGAAGTCGCCCGCCTCAAGCGAGTCCTGGAGGTCCAGCCGGTCGTCCTTGCCGCCGTGATACACCACGAGCCGGAGCGTCGGCGCGATCCACGCGAACTCGCGCTTCCAGTTGTTCAGCACGCTCGCCGGGACCACCACGAGGTGCGGGCCGCCGCACATGCGCGCCTGCTGCTTCTTGGCGAGGTCGTCCAGCAGCAGCAGGAACGCGATCGTCTGCACGGTCTTGCCGAGCCCCATCTCGTCCGCCAGCACGCCCGAGACCGCGTTCTCGCACAGCAGCAGCAGCCAGTTGACGCCCACGACCTGGTACGGCTTGAGCTCCAACGTCTCGCAGATGTGGGGGATGTCGCTCTGCGTCACAACCCGCCGGCCCGAGTCGCCGAGCGCCGCCGAGCTGCTGTTGATCGCGGCGATCGACACGTGGTCGTCCTCGTCGTCCCCGTCGGCCGTGTCGGCGGAAGTGGCAGGGCTGGACGGCGACGCGCCGCCGGACGACCAGCTCTTGATCGACCGCCGCAGCTTCTCGGCGATCTGCTCGCAGTCGCGCAGCAGCTGCCCCACTTCGTCGTGCGTCCGCGCGTGGTGGTCCTCCTCCTCGGACTCGTCTTCGGCCTCGCTCTGGCCCTGGAACTTGTGCTGGAGCGGCTTGGACGCCTTCGGCTGCTTCGGCCGCTTCGGCTTCTGCTGCGCCAGGTTCGCCTTGCGCATCTCCTTGAGGTCCGAGATGCTGTGCCACCCGTCATCTGTTCTCGCGCTGCCGAGGCGGTCGCTCGGCTTCGTCACGGACGCTACTGCTGCTGCCGCCGCCGCCGCGCGCTGCTTGCTGCCGTTCGCGAACGCCGCCATCCAGTTCCCCGAGCCGCTGGCCGCGACCTTCGCCTCCTGCTTGAGCTTGAGCTCGTGCGCGAACGCGTCGTCTTCTCGGGGCGACGACACGTCCGACTCGATGTCCGCGGCTGCTCCCGTGCTGCTGTTGAGCGCGGATGTGTCCGCCTCGTCCTCGCTCTCGTCGCCATCCGACTCGACGATGACGCGCGACTTCTTCTTTGCCGGTGGCCTCGCTGCCCGCGCGACCTGCTCGCTGTCTTCTTCCTCCTCGCCCTTCTCCTTCTCCTCTTTGCCGCCGTTCATCTTGGCGTCGCCGCCGTCGCTGTCGTCGCTGAACTCGTCGTCGTCGACGATCACCAGCGACGCCATGCGCTTCTTCGTCGCGCTCGCCGGTCCATCACTGGACAGCCGGCGGCTGGCGGACGGGCTCACGTTTGCGACGTCCTTCGGACTCGTCACGGAGCGCTTGTCGGGCTTCGACGCCGCCGCTGTCGTCGCCGTCGCCACGGACGCAGCAGCTGCTTCGGGTTTGGAGAAGTACGACGACACCAGCTGACTCGGCGGTGCTGGGGGCGTCGCAGCCGACAGCCGCGAGCGCCCGGAGCTCTGCTGACTGGCGGACTGCTGCGCGATCGCCGACGCTTCGCTCAGCAGGACGCTGCGTGCGGTCGCGGCTTCCACGTCGATGACCTCGTACTTGGTGAGCGTGCCGTTCGCGTAGAAGACGTCGCTGGGTAGCGCAGGCACTCGAGTGAGCTCTCCGCTGCTACTTTCTGCGCATCAAATGCAGCAATCGCTATAACCGCAGCACGCACCGAAGGTCGAGCAGCGCGACGTCGCCCTGGCGCAGCACGCTCTGCTTGAGCTTGCGCGTGGCGACGATGGAGGTTTTGCCGCAGCAGCGCAGCGCCACCTTCACGCCGCTGAGGTACACGGCGCCCTTGCCGCCGCACACGGGCACCTCGCCGCCGCTCGCGTCGAGCGCGATGCGCTTGCCGCTCACGCTCTCCTTCACGCCCAGCGCCATCGTCGATGGTGTCTGTGCGTTGGCAATCAAAAACTTGCAGCCGATAATGTAGAGAAAAAAACGAGGGAGCTGCTCGTCCTTGCCTCTGTATGCTTGACAAACAACCAATCAAACGCGTTCCCGCCACTAAAATAGCTTTGGCTTTATTCTGAATAAATGATTATCGTGGGACTTCATCACCATTTATCTCAATTGAACAGGCTATTTCTGTAGCGATTGATTGAAACATCTCTTTGTTTTCATCACTATCGAACTGAAACAGCATTTTCGACACACGAAGGCGCCCCTTCCAGCTCGTGCTCGTCCGCTCGCCCGCACGCCGAGGTCGCTCGCACCCTCGCCCTCAGTCTCCGCGCCGCTACTACGCCAGCATGGAGGGGATGCTCAACTACTTTGTGCCGGAGGACGGCGACTCCTCCGACCACCTGAACGTCGTGCCGCTGCCGCGCGTCGACCAGCTGCGGCTGCTTCACATCAAGAAGGTAGGTGCAGACCCCCAGACGCGACCCACTCCAAGACGCGTTATGAGCGTCTCAGACTCATTCTCTCGATCGGATTGTCCGCCTTGTACCCGTGCGCAGGTCTTCCCTCTCCCCGGGCAGTTCCACTTCCGCTTCAAGACGCCCTTCGAAGGCACTTTCGGTGCGTGTGGTGTCCTGCAAGTGATGCTGCTGCTACGAGCTGCAGCGTCTCGGTGCATGACGGACTCACAGACAGCTTGATTGCCTCCTGCGCAGTGTGGCTGGACGTGGTGAACGACGCGGACGCGGTGCCAGACTTCAATGGGCTCGTGGTCGCCAAGATCGCGCGTGTGCAGCGCGAGAGCTCGACGCGGCCGGCGGAGCACGCGGAGGCGAAGACGCCGCCTGCGAAGGCACCTGATCTCATCCAGACGTCGCCCGAGCCGGCGCCGGCGAAGCGGGAGGAGCCCGCGCCAGCACCCAAGGTCTTTAACGACGACCTCGTCGGACTGGTACGCACCGCGCTGTCGAGACAGGATTGAAGGAGTCGGCCTATCGAGATTGAGGTGGTGGCTGACTTGTGGTCGGTTCTCCGGAACTCGCGGCAGCTCGCAGACCCGGTTCCGACACCAGCAGCTCCAGGACCAAGCGCATCTGCGCCGCCGACGCCCACTCCGCAGGTATGCGATGAGCACCTCTGTGACAATGCGTCACGATACCATGGTTGCTGACGTTATGGCTGATGCGCATCTGCTCGAAGCAGCAGGCGCCGCAGGATCCGTTCAACTTGTTCATGGGCGGCGCTGCGTCGTCTCCGATGCGACCGATGGGCAACCCGATGAACGCGCCGCGCGGCCCTCCTGGCAGCAACCAGGGCGGCTTTGGCGGCAACCCCGGTGCTTTCAATGCGATGGGCGGCAGCGCGCCTCGTCCGGGCGTCGGCATGGGCATCAGCCAGATGCACATGGGGATGTCGCCGCACCAGCAGCAGCAACAACAGCAGCAGCAGAACAGTTTCCAGGGTCTGCAGTGGGGAGGCATGGGTGGCTCGCAGCAAGGCCAACAGCAGCAACAACAACGGAATCCGATGCAGCAGAACCTGAACAACCGACAGTGGTGACCGAGCACCAGCCGCTGGCGCGAAAGTGTGAGAAGGAGGAAGTCGTCCCGGTTGTGCAGAGCTGTGCACCTGCATCTTGCGCTCCACACCAGCATTGCCGACATCGCCGCATCTGATCAAACATGAAATCCACAACGGAGAGTTTGTAATTAGTTTTCTTTTTTTTAACAAGGATTCTCTGAGTCAAGGACACCAAATTTGGTAGGTCACCTCAAAAACATGAAATCCGCTACAGCGTCTAGTCGATGAAGGCGACATGGATGGAAAGCCCTGCGTCTTGCGGATTTACTGGCACCAAGCATGTGTTGATTGGAAGGATACAGATCAAGTTATGGTGCTTCTTGTGTGTCGACCTACCAAAATTTGCTGGATGAAAAGGCGACAATGACATGCCTTTGAAAAAAAAAATCTGGTATACTTTCCAAAATTGACAGAAAATGGCGTTATAGCAAGGTATCTTTTGGGCAGATACAGGCAT
>JAASGM010000223.1:0-28266 GCA_023334215.1 Globisporangium cystogenes | reverse complement strand
CGAGCGCACGCTGCTCGCGACGTTGCCACCGTGGATGCGTGCGAAGGTCAGCGACGCGATGTACCTGTTCGGAACACCGTACTGCGCGTCCCAGGCGACGAAGGAGAAGGCGTGTGTGGTTCGCGACAGTCGTCCGGACGGACGAATTCAGGTCGCGCTATTCGACGCGAGCTTTCCAGTGTGAGTAAAGCTGCTTCGACTTGGAAATCTGCTAGTGTGAGGAAGTACCGACATCCCAAATCCAGTGATTTTTCTTGGAATCATATTACAACAACTCGAACTCAGGAATGCTCGCGCGCCGCACGTGCGCTCTCGCGGCGGCCGCCCGGCGCCGCGCTGCCCGCTCGACCGCGCGCTTTAGCACCAACACCAAACCCACCAACATTCCCTCAGCCAGCAGCAGCGCTCCCGTCTCTAACTCTGGTGGCGGCGCGGTGCCACCCTCACACGGAGCCACAGGAAGCGGCATGTCGGCACAGGCGCTCGCGCTGCGCTTGGAGGGCGTGAGCGACCGCGAGCTGCTGCGGCGGCTCTTGCGACGCCCGCAGCGGCCGTGGACGTGGGCGGCGATCGCGGCGGCGACCGGCGTGGCGCTCGTGGCGTTCGCGCCGGAGCTCAAGCTCGGCGTCAGCAAACACACGGCGGAGGTGGCGTCCAAGTCACTGCAGGACGAGACGCTGCAGGGCCAGACGCGGGTGCGGCATTCTTTGCTGCTGCTGCTGCTGCTTACAACTCTGCGCCGCAGCTGCGTGCTGACGGAGCTGGTGGTGCTGTGTGGGTGACGCAGGAGCTGGCGTCGCAGATCGTGCAGACCGTGCTGAACGACCCGAACGTGCTGCAGCAGGCGTCGCAGTTCCTCCAGCGTGTGAGGCAGTAGCAGCAGTCAGCGAGTGTGTGTTGTTGCGGTGTGGCGGAGCCGCGGAGCTGAGTCTTCTGTTGCGTGTGCTGCTGCTTGGTGCTTTAGCTGGTGGTGATGGACGCGACGAGGGACGCGCTGCGCGGACTCGTGGTGCACACGCTGAACGACCCGGTGACGCTGGCGCACGTGACGAAGCTGTCCAAGAGGGTGGCGGCGGCGCTGCTGGAGGACCCGGCGACGCGCCGCCAGGTGGTGGAGCTGCTCATGGCGACGCTCACCGACCCCAAGTCGAGGCAGAGCGTGCTACTGCTGCTCGAGCAGCTCATGCAGGACGAGCAGACGCGCCGCAACCTCACGCAGCTGCTCGGCCACACGTTCGCGCAGGACCTCGTCAAGAAGCGCGTCTCGAGCACGCTCGGCGAGTCGGTGCACGACGTGCTCAGCCGCGCCGACATCCAGAACCACGCCAAGCAGTTCGTTGGCGCGGTCGTGAAGGACCAGACCGTGCAGGCGCAGAGCGGCGACGCCATCTGGAGCACCTTCATGTACGCCGTCACGCCCGGGTGGCTCTCGTGGATCTGGCAGCCCGCGGACGCTGACGCGAAGGTGGCGGCGGAGGTCGCCGCCGCAGCGGCAGCGGCGTCGTCAGTGGACAAGGTGGTCGTGGTCGAGGAGACCCGAACGAGAGGGGGCGGTGTAAGCGACACGGTGGAAGACGTCGTGGTCGTATCGAGGAAGGTGCCGGCGCGCACGGAGTCAAGCACCAAAGACGGTGCAGCAGAGAGCGACGGCAGTGGCGACAGCTCCAAGACGGCGCTGTCGAAGCGGCCGACGACCTCGCACCGGCGCTTGTTCCCGCGCCGGAAGACGACAACGGCGACGGCGAAGCAGCAGGAGCGAGGCGACCACGGCGATGGCACTGCCTCCTCGAGCGAACAGTCAAAGGCGGCACCTCAACGCCCGTCGACAGAGTTCTCCGAAGAGTTCGAGGCGCGGAACTGGAGCGGATCGGGCAGCGGCTTCCTGTAGTCGTCGCTATCGGGAGGAGGAGGGGACCAAGACCACTCTTCACCACTCCTCACCACGGCTGTAAGCAAGTGCGGTTCGTGCCTCTCTCTCTCTCTCTCTCTCGCCTCTTGTTGCGACGCTGGCTGCTCACGCTGCTTGCTGCGTCAGAAGCGACCGTAGACGAGCGAGTCGAGGCGGTGCACGTGGGTCAGCAGCTCCTTGTTCTGGTGCTTGAGCCGCACTCGCTCGCTGTGCAGCAACTGCGCTTCCTCGCGAGCGATCAGCAATTCGTCCTCGAGCTGCGCGGCCGAGCGCTCGGCGCGCTGCACGACCTGCTTCCACTCGTCCGTCTCGCGCAGCAGCTGGTGGAACTGCGACTCGACGTGCTTCTTCTCGGCGCTCTTGACGCGCAGCGCGTCCCGCAGTGACTGCACCTCCTGCGAGAGCGCGTGTTCGCGCTCCTTCGCGAGCGCGTTCTCCTTCTCGAGCTGCCGCAGCGCCGCCTCCACGCGCATCAAGATGTGAAGCTCTGCGCGGTTGCTGCTGCTGTCGTCGTCGTCCTCCTGGTCGACTCGCAGCCGGCTCAGGTTCGTGGCGAGACCCGCCGCAGTCAGCGACGCGCTGTTGCGTCGCCGCGGCGCTCCAACGTGGCCCCTGCTGCCGCGGCCGAAGACGCTCACGCTCGGCCGCCTTCGCGTGGTCGTCGAGGCGCCGATCGCTCGCCGGGGCGTGTGCGACCCCGTCGGGGACATGAGCATGCGGTCCATGCGCGCCTTGCGTCGAGTCTCGAAGCCGTCGTCGTCGTCGTCGTCATCTCTCGTGACGCGTGCACTGCTGGCGTACGCTCGAGACTCGATTCCTGTCGTCCGGATCGACGCAAGCCGCTGCGCGAAGAGCTCTTGCGGGAGCGGCGTGGCGGAGAGCAGGACCTTGGTCGTCGCGACGCTGCTGTTGTTGCTGTGACTACTGAGGTGGCTGAGCGCGAGCATGCTGGTGCTGACTTGGTTGGCGGCGCTGACGAAGTTGGAGGACTTGAGCTCAGCCGGCAGTGCTCGGGGCGAGGTGGCGCCGCTGCTCGAGTCCAAGGTGTCGGACTGCGATGCATTCACCAACACTCATCGCGTCAGGCAGACGCTCACAGCGCGTGACAGATACACGCGACGCACCTCGTACTCTCTCGCAGTCGCTGGTCGACGCTGCTCTCGGTGCTTGGCGCTGCCAGGACCAGCGACACGAGTTTGCTCTCGACGATGACTTGACGCGGACGACGCCATCGATCCGCGAAGCAGAGCTGCCACAGAACGTCGCCCTCCTGCCAGCAGCTCGTCGTCGGTGACACCAGTGCGTTCTGTTACCTGGACAGCTTCAAAGTCGCTCGGTGTCGACGTGAACTGCTTGTCGACGGCACACGCAGTCGCCAGACTGATCTCCTCGCTCTTGTCGCTCCTGGACAGCAGCGCCGCTGCAGCGCTTCGCCCGACGGAGGAGCACTCGGAGCTCAGGGCTGCGTGAACACGAAGACGGTCGTCGATCCGAACCTTCGGGGGCGAGAGCTGAGAGCCGCCGGCGCGTCCACCAGCGCTGCTGCCCGCTTGCGAGACGGAGGAGAGAGACCCGAGGGCTGCAGCTGCAGAGCTGGGAGCTGTCGCCGCTGCAGCTGCAGCGTTCGCGGCGAGGATCGATCCGAGGCGGATGCTCTGCGTCCGCTTCCCCTGGCGCTCGGCAGCGCGCACCTGGTCGATGAACTGCTGGCAGTGCTTCGCGGACGACGCCATGAGCTCCTCTGTCCGGATCAGAGGTCGGCTGGCGGTGCTGCCACTCCGGTCACCAGCTCCGGGTGCCTGCTGCTGGTACTCGATCTCGCACCGGGTCTTGTTCTTGCGCTTCTGCTCGATGCGTCGGAGCTGCGTGGTCAAGTCGATGACAACGCGGCACTTCCCGCGGAGTCGTCCTCCTCCGTTCTCCAGTTGTTCGTCCTCCGCGTCCGCCAGCTCGACGTCGTCCACGTCGTCTTCACTCAGTTCGAGCACAAGTTGCGCATCGCACGTCAGCGAACACGCGCACCGGCGCCACTCGAGCAAGTTCGTCTCGAGGCTGCGCACTTTGCGCCGCAGCGCCACGACCACGAGTTCCTCCGCCGCCACCGCCGCCATCCCAAGCACCACCGCACGATCTGCGAGTGCAGCAGCACAGGCGAGTGGGTCGCCGCGTATTCTGAGCCGCCGTTTCAAGTCCAGGCACTGGCACTGGCACCGGCACCAGCACCATCAGCACCATCAGCACCAGCACCAGCATCGACACCAGCACCGGCACCAGCACCAGCACTAGCACCACTAGCAGCAGCACCACTAGCAGCAGCACCGTCGAAGCACGCAGGTCTATTGAGTGGGGGTTACTCGTTGAGAGAGGATAGAAGGCTACGCCTTGAAGTTGAACGCGAAGCCCGTCTTCGGCTTGGTCGGCGCCGACTTCGCCTCAGGCCGACGCGCCTTCTTTGCTGGCGGCGCTCGAAGCTGTTGCTCCTCCTCCTCCTCCGACTCGTCGTCGTCGTCGCTCATCTGCTCGTCGTCGCTGTCGTCGTCGTCCACGTCGCTGTCCTGCATCTCCGAGTCGTCGTCGTCGCTCGCGTGGGCCGCGTCATCCTCATCGTCAATGCTGTCGTCGTCGTCGTCGCCGCCGCCGGCAGCAGCAGCAGCAGCGCCAGCAGTGAGCTCCTTCCAGCTCTTCTGGATCTGGGCGACCTTGTCGGCCTCCTCGGTGTCGAGGTCCGCGACCGCGACGAGCGGCGCGTAGTGCAGCTCGTTCTCGAACTCGAGCTCCGCCTCGTTCTCGAGGAAGACGAGCCGCTTGGCGTGCTCCGCGCTGTGTGCCTTGCGGTCCTCCTCCTCGCAGAAGCTCGAGCAGTACACGTTCGTCTTGCAGAGCACGCAGCGCTTGAGCTCCTCGCCCTCGTCGCCGGCGTCCTCGATCGACTTGCGGCACTTGAAGCACGACAGCGCCGCGCACGGCACCTGCTTGAGAGGGCCGCTCTTGAGGCTCCGGCGCCGCCAGACGCTCAGGTGGTACGCCGAGTTACCCCAGTTCGGCAGCGCCAGCTCCCGCACGAGCGCGAAGCGGAGCTGGAGCTCCTTCTCGAAGCGCCGGTCGCCCGTGTCGCCCTGCCACTCGCCCACGTGCACCACGAACTCGCCCTGGAAGAGCCGCACGCAGTTGAGCGCCATGTCGTCGTGCGGCGGCGGGTAGCACAGGAAGAGGTTGCGCGCCGCCATGCCGTCCGAGGTCTGCTTGAGCACCTCCGGGCCGCCCCTGCCGATCGCGCAGAACGGCGGCGCCTGCCCGTGGTACGCGTTGCGCTCGTGCCTGTGCGCGCGTCCGGCGGCGCCGTCCGTCGCGCCGTCGGTCGTCGGCGGGCACTTGTCGTACGCGACGATGTCGACCTTCTGCTTCTGCAGCAGTGCGCTCCAGTAGCCCGTGCCGGCCCCCATCTCCACGAGCGGCGCGTACTTGGCGACCACGCCCAGCGCCTCGGGCGTCGGCGTCGCGTACGCGTACAGGTGGCAGCACCAGTCGCGGCAGTTGTTGCGCCACTGCGCGAGCAGCGCGAACGCCGGGAGCTCCACGAGGCCGTTGTTGTTCGTGGCGGCACCGGCCTTGCTCTCGCTGGCCGCCGCCGCCGCCTTCCCGCGCTCGCGCCTGTAGTGCTTCTTCTGGGGCTTCTTCTTGCTCGCGACGGCGGCCTGCGCCGACGCGACCAGGTGCGGGTTCACGAGCAGCGCGTCCATCTCGCCGTGCATCCCGACGCCCTGCTCGTAGAACAGCCGCACGCCCTCGCGCAGCCGCGCGTGGAAGACGTCGAGCAGCGCGAGCGACTCGCTCGGCTTCTTGAGCTCGCGCAGCGGCAGCGCCAGCGCGTCGACGAGCGGTGCGGCCGCCTCTGCGGCGTCGCCGACGAGCTCGTTGTTCACGAAGCCCTCGAGCTGCTGCTGCACGTCCGGGCAGAAGTGCTCGAGGTCGCGGAAGTAGGCGTCCGGGGGCGGCACCGCGCCGCACGCGCGGCCGTAGAGCACGATCGACGCGTAGTAGGTCTGGAAGTACATCTGGTCGTAGACGCACGCGAGGAGGATCGGCATCTCGTCGCGCGTGCTCTTGCCGGACGCCTGCTCGGCCTTCTTCATCTGCACCTGGAGCTCGCCGACGAGCTGCTGCTCGTGCTGCAGCTCGGCGATCGTCTTCTGCCCGTTCTGCGTGCCGCCGCTCGCGAACTGCGCCTTCATGTGCTGCAGCAGCGCGTCGAGCTGCTCCGTCGCGGACTTGGACCACACGCGCGACGCGTAGATCGTGCCGGCGACGCGCGCGAGGCGGATGAGCCGGTAGAACGCGCCGAAGAGCCGCTGGCCGCCGCTCGGCTTGCCGGCGCCGTCCCCGTCCTCGCGCACCACGATCGCGTGCTGCAGCACGCCGTGCTGGCACCGCTTGCACTGGCCGGCGCGCAGCGCGTCGAGCGTCGACATGCTCTGGTGCTCCTTCTTCGCGCGCGCGTCTAGCACCATCTCCCGCCCGCCGTGGCGGCAGCTGCAGCCCGGCACGCCACACTGCGCCAGCGCGCCGCCCTCCGGGAGCACGTCGCGCAGCACGTCGAGCACCTCGCCGTGCTCGTTCACGTCCGCGAGCGGCGTGTTGTGGCGGAACCGGGAGGGCAGCGCGTGCAGCGCCACGCGCTTGCGCTTGGGCTGCGCGCCGGCGCCGGCGCTGCTGTCCGTCGTACTCGGCCCGTACCTGCTCTGGACCGCTGGCGCCGGCTGCGTCTTCTTGCGGCGCGCCTTCTTGGCGTCCTGGCGCTGGTGCACGTGCTGCGCCACGTCCGCGTCGATCTCGAGCCCGTACTCGGCGGCGATCGCGGCCATCTCGTCCTCGATGAACGCGATCTCGCTCGACTGGAAGCCGATGTGGCCCATGCGGCGCTTGTTGCCCATGCTGGCGTGACGATCGTTCGGGGCGGCGAGGCGCCTGAAGAGCGTGCGTGCGTGAAGAGGTCTTCTGGAGGTCGAGTTGCCTGTCAAAGCGGTTGGCTGCCAGAAGCCTTGGTTTCAGTATAGGACTATGCCCTGGATTATCTCACTATCGAGATGTGTGCTCTCCTTGATTTTAGCACTATCGAAATACGAAATGGCTACATCCCGATGACGAACGACGGCTCCGGCGAGCGCGCGATGGTGTGAGGCCATCGCGGCTGCTCTCTGCATGCAGTTGGGTGACGCACCGTGTGCGGTGCGGCAGGAGTCTCTCGAGCCTGTGCGCATCAGCGGGTCTCGAGCGTCGCGCTAGCGTCCGCCGTCCGGGAACGCCAGCACGCGGATCATCGCGCGCGAGCACGTGTCCTCCTTTAGCACGTGCTCGGGACACGCGCGGCGCGCGACCGGCGCGTTGTGCGCGTCCTTGCTCCAGCACGTGAACACCTGCGAGAGCGTGTCGCCGCCGCGGCCGGCGCACTTGAGCACAGCAGCGAGCTCGCCCGTGGGCTGCGTCGCTGTGTCGCCTCCCTTCTCGGAGCTTGCGGTCGCAGTCGCTGCGAACGCCGCGCGCAGCTCCGCGAGCGCCACCTGCTTGCCCACGCTCTGCTGCACGAGCGCGGGCGTCTGCGCCGCCGTCTCGTTGCGCGCGAGCCCCACGGCGCTGGCGAAGTACGCGAGCAGCGGCAGCCCCGAGCACGTGCCGTGGCGCGTCCACTCGTGCTCCCAGAACTGCGGGTACTGCGGCGACGCGTCGCTGAACTTGACGTCGGGCCAGAGCTCGCGCAGCACGTCGAGCCCGACCGCGTGCTCCACGGCGGCGGCGTCGAAGGGCTCGCCGCCGCAGAAGCCCGGCGGCGCGCCGGCCTCGCGCTCCGGCCAGAGCCCATGCAGCGTCAGGTGTGTGCGCCAGAACGCGCGCGGCGCGCGGCAGCCCGGGAACTGCGCCTCCTTGTGCAGGCAGAAGGCCGGCTGCCAGCTCTGCGCCAGCACGTAGAGCTCGAAGGGCGTCTCGGCGGCTGTTGGCGACTGCGGAGGCGCCAGGCGGCTCAGCTGGGCGTCGAACACGGGCGCGTGCGTGTCGGGGGCGTCGCCGGCGGCGGTCGTTAGGGTCGCGGCGATGGCGACGGAGGCGGCGGCGAGCAGGAGCTTCATGAGGGAGGGAGGGAGGGGAAGAAGTTGGTTCTTCAACGTGTTTGCGATCTTTGAACACAGAAAGGGATAGTGACGAAAACAAGGGTTAGTAGTTGATAGTGAAGAAAAGAAGGGAGACCACCAGTTCGCCGAAGCGCCGTCGTTTCGGAGCTTGGCTACACTTTGCCTGGCACAGGAGCGAGGCTGACGCCGATGGCCGACGACGAGCTGGTGGACGACGTCGCGGCGGCGGCCGCGCTGCAATTCGACCCAGATGAAGCTGAGGACGGCGGCTTTGAGGACGGCGGAGGTGGCTTCGAGGACGAGAGCAGCGTCTTCATGAGCGCAGCAGCGCACGAGCAGCGAGACGACGCCGCCCACGATGATGATGACGACATCGGAGACCTCGACACCGCCGTCCAAGATGACCACATCACCACCGGAGCCGAAGCGCAGCAGCAGTACGAGTCGGAAGCGCATGCGACCAGCGAGAGCGCTGGCGACGGCACCCCGCAGTACTCGGCGGAGCAGCACCTGATGGAGCGCTTCCGACTGCACAAGCAGCACCGGCGCGAGAAGGAGGCGTTCCTCAAGCGCACGCGACAGGCGGCGGTGACGGGCGGCTCCGTATCTAAAGCCAAGCGCGTGGCGGCGCCACCGCAGCCGACGGGCGCCGCCAAGCCGAGCGCCGGAGAGCTCACGCGCGTGGACCACAACAACCGGCCGCACCGCTGGAAGGACGCGCCGGTGCTCGTGCGCGAGATGGAGCTGCGGTCGCACCAGAAGATGCTGCGCGGCGACGAGCCCGTGCGGCCGTTCCCAGGCCGCCTGCGCAAGAAGATCTTCAACGCGGACAGCGATGACGAGGCGGAGGCTGCCGGCGGCCGCAGTGTCGGCGCGACGGCCACGAGCGCGTCCTCCACCACCACCCACCACCGCCACCACCATCACCACGGAGCTGCCAACGGCGGCGCCGTCGCCACACCGCACACCGAGGCCGACGAGTTCCTCAAGATCGACCAGTCGCAGTTCCCGCTCCACCTCTTCGACAGCGACGAGTTCGAGACGCGGTCACCGCACGAGTGGCTCGCGTGCGGCGAGACGGGCTCGTCGCCGTACTTCATCAAGGGCGAGTGGCGCTGGCGCCGGTGCGCCGTGCAGAGCTACGACGGCGAGAAGCGCAAGTTCCTCATCCAGTTCCAGGGCTCGGACAAGCAGAAGTGGGTGCGCCGCATCAACGTGCGCTTCGAGAGCGAGGCGCTCGAGCTCTTCCAGCGCCGCGTGGACGCGGCCATGCGACGCCGCGAGGAGGCCAAGGCGCTGCTGCGCTTCGACCACTTCCTCGCCAAGCAGCCGGCGTCGGACCTCAAGGCCATGAGCCGCCACACGCTCGAGCGGATCCACCAGCGCGTGATGAGCGGGCTGCCGGAGCGCGTGGCGCTCGTGAACGGCCAGCCCGCCGCCGCGATCCTGCGCGCGCTCACCGACGCGACAATCCAGAGCTACATGCGCAGCATGAAGAAGGCCGTGCTCTTCGACCGCCTGCGCCACGACCCCGCGCTGCAGCACAAGTTCGCGGAGCTCAACCTGATGCTGCCGAGCGCCGACGCGGCCCCGCCCGAGGTCGGCAAGATCCGGATCCCGGCGCACGCGTTCGCCAAGCACAGAAAGCGCATCGGCGCGTCGCACTTCGCGAGCTCGAGCCAGCTCTTCTCGGTGCTGCTGCGCATGTACGCGGGGTGGGAGAAGACGTTCCAGCGGCTGCTGCTCATCCAAGTGGACTCCAAGGCCACCGCAGCGGCCGCAGGCGTCGCCGCAACCGCGAAGACGCCGTCCTCACCGCCTGTAAGCGGCGGGTTGACTGCTGCTGCTGCTGCTGCTGGGAAGGAGCTGTCGTCGCAGTTCCCGTTCCGGCTGCTGGACTTCAAGGCGCTGCAGACCAACCACCAGAACAAGGCGGCCGAGATCCTCCTGATCGACTGGCGCCGCGCCATCGTGGAGAACATCATCGACAACCTCCAGGACCACTTCGACTTCTTCCTCTCGGACGCCGCGGCGTTCGGCGACAGCAGGCTCCAGCGCATCATCACGAGCGTCGAGACGCGCATGGCGGCGCACCTGCGGCAGGTCGTCGTGCGCTCGGTCACCGAGTGGGTCGACTTCGTCCGGACCTGCTCCGCCGCCTCGCCGCCCGAGCGCGACGTGTGGCGCACGCCGCGCCACTCGCTCTTCGACGTGCAGCTCGCGTTCGCGCACGGCCGGGTCGTCGTCGAGCCGTCCGCGGGCGAGATCACCGGCGCGCTGCTCGAGCCGCTCGACGCCATCTTCGCGTCGGTCCACGAGATCGACGCGCTCGACTGCGACATCATGTCGCTGCTCCCCCTCGAGCGCCGCCGGCTGCTCGACCTGCACGGCGACCCGGCGGTCGTGGCCGAGTGCGTCGAGCAGATCGCGCGCGCCAAGGCCCAGATCGTCGAGCTCGTGCGCGCTGCGATGGACGCGGCGCAGCAGGTCGCGGCGCAGTTCGAGCGCCACACCGAGTTCGTGGGCTTCGACCCGGTCGCGTACCTCGCTGGGCTCAAGAACGAGTCGGACCCGGCGGCGTACCTGGCGGCGATCTGCGCGCAGATCCGGCGGTTCCACCAGCTCGCGTTCCGCGTCGACGTGATCGCGTTCGACGCCGTGCCGCTGCCGCTCGCGTGCGTCAACACGCTCGCGCTCAAGCAGTTCCTCAAGGCGCGCGCCGTGGAGATCCGGTCCGTGCTCGTCACGAGCATCGTGCGCGACGCGCGCGAGCGCAACATGGACATCACGCTGCGGTACGAGGCGATCCTGCGGCGCATCAACGAGAAGCCGACGAACGAGGCGCAGCTCGCCAAGCTCAAGGACTTCGTGAGCGCGAGCAAGGCCGTGATCGCCGGCATCGTCGGCGAGGTCGACGAGATCCACGCGCGGCTCGACGCCATGAGCGAGTTCTCGCACAAGCTCAGCGCCGAGGACTTCAAGCTCGCGTACGCGACCAAGGAGTGGCCGCTGCGCGTGGCGCACGCCGCGGACTCGTGTGACTCGGCGCTCGAGGAGGACAAGATCCGGATGATGGACAAGCTCGCGCTCGAGAAGGAGGTGTTCGAGGGCGACCTCGAGCGCTTCGAGAGCGACGTGCAGGCCTTCCGGCTCTACGGCGAGATCGAGCAGACAGAGAAGTACGTCGAGCTCGCGGTCACGCTCTTCGACGCGCTGCAGGACGCCAAGGCCAAGGCGCTGGACTTCAACGCGCGCGAGGCCGTGTTCAACTTCCCGCCGACCGAGTACGCGATCCTCGGCAAGCTCGAGGCCGACTTCGCGCCGTACTACAAGCTCTGGACCATGTGCTCCGAGTTCCACCAGAGCCGCCAGGCGTGGCTCAACGGTCCGTTCCTCGAGCTCAAGGGCCCGGCGATCGAGGCGCTCGTGGTCGAGTGGTGGAAGTCGTCGTACAAGCTCAGCAAGACGCTCATGGACGAGGCGCCCGGGTCCGCCGAGGTCGCGCTGACGCTGCGCGAGCGCACGGAGGAGTTCAAGGCGTACCTGCCGGTGATCCAGTCGCTCGCGAGCCCGGCGCTCCAGGAGCGGCACTGGGAGACGCTGCGGCAGAAGATCGGCTTCGAGGAGACCGAGGAGGAGCTGACGCTCCAGCTGCTGCTCGACAAGGGCATCACGTCGCACCTCGAGGCGGTGCAGGAGGTCGGGACGTTCGCGGAGAAGGAGTACTCGCTGCAGAAGGCGCTCAACGCGATGGTCGGCGAGTGGGAGAAGGTCGAGTTCCAGTGCGCGGCGTACCGCGAGACCGGGACGTTCCTCGTGCGCAGCACGGACGACATCGTCGCGCTACTGGACGACCACCTCGTCAAGACGCAGACGATGCGCGGATCGCCGTACATCAAGAGCATCGAGAAGGACTGCAAGGCGTGGGAGAAGAAGCTCCAGTACGCGCAGCAGCTCCTGGACGAGTGGATGGCGTGCCAGCGCACGTGGCTGTACCTCGAGGCGATCTTCAGCTCGGAGGACATCATGCGGCAGATGCCAACCGAGGCCCGGCGGTTCGCGACCGTCGACGCGCTCTGGCGCAAGACGATGGAGGACACGGCGGCCGAGCCCAACTTCATGACGGTCGTCGCGACCGACAAGCTGCTGCCCAAGTTCCAGAAGGCGAACGAGAAGCTCGACGAGATCCAGAAGGGCCTGAACGACTACCTCGAGATGAAGCGCCTGCACTTCCCGCGCTTCTTCTTCCTCTCGAACGACGAGCTGCTCGAGATCCTGTCGCAGACGAAGGAGCCCAAGGCCGTGCAGCCCCACCTCGGCAAGTGCTTCGAGGGCGTCAACCGCGTGACGTTCACGGACGCGCTCGTGATCACCGAGATGATCTCGGCTGAGGGCGAGACCGTGCCGCTCCGGCTCCCGGTGAACCCGGAGAGCACGCGCAACAAGGGCAACGTCGAGATGTGGCTGCTCGAGGTCGAGCTCAACCAGTGGGACAGCGTGCGCGACCACACGCAGCGCGCGATCGGCACATACCCGCTCGAGGAGCGCGAGGCGTGGATCCTCAAGTGGCCGGCGCAGGTCGTGCTCGCGGCCTCGCAGGTCTACTGGACGCAGGACGTCACGCGCGCGATCAGCGAGCGCGGCAACGCCGGCCTGCGCGAGTACGTCGAGGCGCTCAACGCGCAGCTCGACCGAGTCGTCGTCCTCGTGCGCGGGAACCTGACCAAGCTCGAGCGCACGACGATCGGCGCGCTCGTGGTCATCGACGTGCACGCGCGCGACACGGTCGCGCACATGGTCGCTAAGGGCGTCGAGAACGACCAGGACTTCGAGTGGATCTCGCAGCTTCGGTACTACTGGCTCGACGGCGCCAAGACCGCCGGGTCGCTCGACCTCCAGGCGCGCATCGTGAACGCGCGCGTCAAGTACGGCTACGAGTACCTCGGGAACTCGATGCGGCTCGTGATCACGCCGCTCACGGACCGGTGCTACCGCACGATGATGGGGGCGATCGACCTCTTGTACGGCGGCGCACCGGAAGGCCCCGCCGGCACGGGCAAGACCGAGACCGTCAAGGACCTGTCCAAGGCCATCGCGATCCAGTGCGTCGTGTTCAACTGCTCGGACGGCCTCGACTACCTCGCGATGGCCAAGTTCTTCAAGGGGCTCGCCGGCTGCGGCTCGTGGTGCTGCTTCGACGAGTTCAACCGGATCAACATCGAGGTGCTGTCGGTCATCGCGCAGCAGATCCTGACGATCAACGAAGGGAAGAAGGCGAACGTGGACAAGTTCCTGTTCGAGGGCACGTTCATCAAGCTCAACCCGAGCGCGAACGTGTTCATCACGATGAACCCGGGCTACGCCGGCCGCGCCGAGCTCCCGGACAACCTCAAGGCGCTCTTCCGGCCGTGCGCGATGATGGTGCCGGACTACGCGCTCATCTCGGAGATCCGCCTGTACTCGTTCGGCTTCTCGAACGCGCGCAGCAACGCGCGCAAGCTCACGCAGGTGCTCCAGCTCTCGTCCGAGCAGCTCTCGTCGCAGAAGCACTACGACTACGGCATGCGCGCCGTGAACTCGATCCTCGTGGCCGCGGGCCACCTGCGCCAGCTCCTGGGCAACGACCCGTTCTGGACCGAGGACAAGATCGTGTTGCGGTCCGTGCAGGACGTGAACCTGCCCAAGTTCACCACGGACGACCTCCCGCTCTTCCGGGGCATCACGTCCGACCTCTTCCCGGGTGCGCTCCTGCCCAACCCGGACCACGGCGCGCTGCTGCCGATGATCGACACGGTCTGCGACCGCGGCGTGAGCGTCGTGCCGGACGTCGTCGTCCCGCTCGAGTGCAAGCCCGAGTTCAAGATGAAGGTCGTGCAGTTCTACGAGACGGTGCAGGTGCGCCACGGGCTCATGATCGTCGGGCAGACGGGGTCCGGCAAGACGTGCATCGTGCACACGCTCGCGACCGCGATGACCGCGTGCAACGCCGAGAGCGGCGGCGCGTTCCAGCACCGCGTGGTCGTCCACACGATGAACCCCAAGTCGATCACGAGCGGCCAGCTCTACGGCAACTTCGACGAGAACACGCACGAGTGGTCGGACGGCGTGCTCGCGTGCACGTACCGCGAGTGCGCGCGCGACACGAGCGCCGACCTGCAGTGGGTCATGTTCGACGGGCCCGTGGACGCCGTCTGGATCGAGAACATGAACACCGTGCTGGACGACAACAAGAAGCTCTGCCTCATGAGCGGCGAGATTGTCAAGATGACGGACCGCATGCGCATGATGTTCGAGACGGAGGACCTCGAGGAGGCGTCGCCGGCCACGGTCTCGCGCGTCGGGATGGTCTTCCTCGAACCAAAGAACCTCGGCTGGGAGGTGCTCATGCGCACGTGGCTGCGCACGCGCCTGCCGCCCGAGTTCGCGGCCAAGGCCGAGTTCATCGCCGATGCCTTCCTCTGGCTCGTGCCGCCGCTGCTCTACTTCGTCGACAAGAACTGCGTCGTGCCGACACCGGTGACGTTCCTCGAGCACGGCGCGTCGCTGCTGCGGCTCTTCGAGTGCGCGCTGAGCTGCCCAGACGGCGTCGCGTCCGACACGAGCCGCGTGCTCGAGTGCCTGCTCATCAAGGCCGCGATCTGGTCCATCGGCGCGTGCGTGGACTCCAAGTCGCGCCTGCTCTTCGACCGGTTCCTGCGCGACTTCCTCTCGGGCGACCCGGCGTCGTCAGACGCCTCGCGCGCGGCCTTCGACGACTTCGTCGCGAAGAACCCGTCGTACGCGGTCACGGGCCGCGCCGCGCTCTTCGTCGTCCCGGACGAGCGGCTCGTGTACGACTACCGCTTCGACGCCAAGAAGGGCATCTGGTGCAGCTGGATGGATGGCGCCGGCGTCTTCGCGATCCCGCGCGACGCGCAGTTCACGTCGATCCTCGTGCCGACGGTCGACACGGAGCGCAACGCGTGGCTGCTCGACACGCTGCTGCGGCACCACTTCCATGTGCTCTGCACGGGCGACACGGGCACGGGCAAGTCGGTCTCGATCAAGAAGAAGCTCGTCGGCGGCATGGACGAGTCGTTCGCGTCGATCTTCCTCAACTTCTCGGCGCAGACGAGCGCCAACCAGACGCAGGACATCATCGAGTCGAAGCTCGACAAGCGCCGCAAAGGCGTGCTCGGGCCGCCGCTCGGCGTGAGCTGCGTCATCTTCGTCGACGACCTCAACATGCCGGCGAAGGAGACGTACGGCGCGCAGCCGCCGATCGAGCTCCTGCGGCAGTGGATGGGCCACGGCGGCTGGTACAACCGCAAGGACAACACGTTCACGCAGCTCGTGGACGTGCAGTTCGTCGCGGCGATGGGGCCTCCTGGCGGCGGCCGCACCAAGATCACGCAGCGGTACGTCCGGTACTTCAACCTCGTCAACTTCGTGCCGTTCGACTCGGACTCGCTCCGGGGCATCTTCGGCCGCATCACGGATTGGTTCCTGCTCAACTTCCCGGGCGCCGTCAAGCAGCTCGGCGGCGCGGTCGTGAGCGCCACGATCGACGTGTACAACGCGATCTCGGCGTCGCTGCTGCCGACGCCCGCCAAGTCCCACTACACGTTCAACCTGCGGGACCTCGCCAAGGTCTTCCAGGGCATCGCGCAGGTCACGGCCGACGTCGTGAAGGACGGCAAGGCGTTTGTGCGCCTCTGGAGCCATGAGTGCCTCCGGGTCTTCTCGGACCGGCTCATCGACGACCGGGACCGCACGTGGTTCGCCGACGGGCTCGCGCAGATCGTGGCGCGCCACTTTGAGATGAAGTACGTCGAGGACGTGCGCGGGCCAAACGCGATTCTCATCTACGGGAACTTTGGCGACAGCAAGTCGACCAAGCGCAGCTACGACGAGCTGCGCGACCGCGCGCTGCTCCAAACCTCCATGCACGTGTACCTCGAGGACTTCAACAATATGAGCGCAGCGCCCATGAGCCTCGTGCTCTTCCAGAACGCGATCGAGCACGTCGCGCGCATCTCGCGCGTGATCCACCAGCCGTACGGCAACGCGCTGCTCGTGGGCGTCGGCGGCAGCGGCCGCAAGAGCCTCACGACGCTCGCGGTCTTCATGGCCGAGTTCAAGCTCTTCCAGATCGAGATCTCCAAGTCGTACTCGCGCACCGAGTGGCGCAACGACCTCAAGAAGGTGCTCCAGCTCACGGGCGTGAGCAACAAGCCGACGGTCTTCCTCTTCTCGGACACGCAGATCGTCGAGGAGGCGTACCTCGAGGACGTCAACGGGCTGCTCAACACGGGTGAGGTCGCGAGCCTCTGGCAGAACGACGAGCTCGCGCAGATCAGCGAGGCGCTCGAGCCGGCGGCGGCCGCGGCGGGCGTCAACACGGGCAACAGCGCCGAGATCTACAACTTCTTCGTGCGCCGGTGCTGCACCAACCTGCACGTCGTGCTCGCGCTCTCGCCGATCGGCGACGCGTTCCGGCGGCGCCTGCGCATGTTCCCGTCGCTTGTCAACTGCTGCACGATCGACTGGTTCGCCGAGTGGCCGGACGAGGCGCTGCGATCCGTCGCGGACCACTTCCTGCACGACGTGGACCTCCCGGCGCCCGTCAAGACGGGCATCGTCGACGTGTGCGTGGGCATGCAGGAGAGCATGAGCCGCCTCACGCGCGCGTTCCTCGAGTCGCTGCGGCGGCACTACTACGTCACGCCGACGTCGTACCTCGCACTGCTCAACACGTTCAAGACGCTGCTGTCGCACAAGCGCGTCGAGGTCATGACGATGAAGCAGCGGTACGACAACGGGCTCACGAAGCTCATGGAGACGGCCGAGCAGGTCGAGAAGATGCAGGGCGAGCTCGAGGCGCTCCAGCCGCTGCTCAAGGTCGCAACGATCGAGACGGACGCGCTGCTCGAGACGATCACGCGCGAGCAGCAGGAGGCGAACGTGACCAAGGACGTCGTGGCCGCCGAGGAGCAGCTCTGCAACGCGCAGGCGGCCGAGGCGAACGGGATCAAGGAGTCGTGCGAGGCCGAGCTCGCTGAGGCGATCCCGGCGCTCGAGAACGCCGTCAAGGCGCTGCAGACGCTCACGAAGGGCGACATCACGGAGATCAAGGCGATGAAGAAGCCGCCCGACGGCGTCAAGCTCGTGATGGAGGCCGTGTGCATCATGATGAACGTCGCGCCGCTCAAGGTCAAGGACCCGAACGGCGGCACGAAGAAGGTGGACGACTACTGGGTGCCCGCGCAGAAGAGCTTGCTGAGCGACACGCGGTTCTTGCAGAACCTGCTCGAGTACGACAAGGACAACATCCCGCCCGAGGCCATGGACAAGGTGCTCCCGTACTCGGTGAACCCGGACTTCTCGGCCGAGAAGATCCGCAAGGCGTCCGTCGCGGCCTCTGGGCTCTGCAGCTGGGTGCACGCCATGGTCGTGTACAACCGCGTCGCCAAGGTCGTGGCCCCCAAGCGCGAGGCGCTCAAGACGGCGACGGCGGCGCTCGAGAAGGCCCAGCTTGAGCTCAAGGGCAAGCAGGACGCGCTCCAGGTCGTGCTCGACAAGGTCGCGCGGCTCGAGGCCGACCTCGCGGCCGCGTACAAGAAGAAGGCCGACCTCGAGTTCCAGGTCGACGACTGCTCCAAGAAGCTCCTGCGCGCGACGCAGCTCATCGGCGGCCTCGGCGGCGAGAAGGCCCGGTGGAGCGAGATGTCGGGCAAGCTCCAGGTCGTGTACGACAACGTCGTGGGCGACATCATGCTCTCGTCCGGCGTCATCGCGTACCTCGGCGCGTTCACGAGCGTGTACCGCGACAAGGCGCTCGCGCAATGGAGCCAGGAGCTCCACAAGAAGGCGATCACGTGCTCGGACACGTTCTCGCTTACAGCGACGCTCGGCGACCCGGTGCGGATCCGCGAGTGGACGATCGCCAAGCTCCCGAACGACTCGTTCTCGATCGACAACGCGATCATGCTCCAGCGCAGCAACCGGTGGCCGCTCATGGTCGACCCGCAGGGCCAGGCGAACCGCTGGGTCAAGAACATGGAGGAGAGCAGCACGCTCAAGGTCGTCAAGCAGTCCCAGGCGGGCTTCGTGCGCATGCTCGAGAACTCGATCATGATCGGCGCCGCGATGCTCATCGAGGGCGTGCCGGAGGAGCTCGACCCGATGCTCGAGCCCGTGCTGCTCAAGCAGGTCGTCAAGACGGGCGGCGTCGCGACGATCCGGCTCGGAGACAACACGATCGAGTACGACGTCAACTTCCGGCTCTACCTCACGACGAAGCTCTCGAATCCGCACTACCCGCCCGAGACGTGCGTCAAGGTGAACCTGCTCAACTTCATGGCGACGGAGGAAGGGCTGCAGGACCAGATGCTCGGCATCGTCGTCGCCAAGGAGGAGCCCGTGCTCGAGCAGCAGCGCGAGAAGCTCGTGCTCGAGGACGCGGCCAACAAGAAGACGCTCAAGGAGATCGAGGACAAGATCCTGTACCTGCTCCAGAGCGCCGAGGGCAACATCCTGGACGACGAGCGGCTCATCGACACGCTCGGCGCGTCCAAGGTCACGGCCAACAAGATCGAGGAGAAGGTGCGCGAGGCCGCCGTGACGCAGCTCATGATCGCCGAGAAGCGCCAGGGGTACCAGCCCGTGGCCTTCCGCGCCTCGCAGCTCTTCTTCTGCATCGCGGACCTCTCGGTCATCGACCCGATGTACCAGTACGCGCTCGAGTGGTTCATCAACCTCTTCGTGTTCGCGATCGGCCGCGCGGACAAGTCCCCGCACCTCGCGACGCGCCTCACGCACCTCAACGACACGTTCACGTTCGTGCTCTACCGGAACGTCTGCCGCTCGCTCTTCGAGAAGGACAAGCTGCTCTTCGCCTTCCTGCTCTCGGTCAAGGTGCTCGTCGGCAGCGGCGCGATCAACACGGCCGAGCTGCGCTACTTCTTCACGGGCAACACGCAGATGGAGCTCGCCAAGCCCAAGCCGCCCGGCGCCGACGCGTGGCTCAACGACAAGACGTGGGGGAACCTCCTCGGCCTCGACGACCTCCCGGCGCTCGGCGCGTTCAGCGACCACTTCGCGGCCGAGCTCCCGCTCTGGGAGACGTGCTACAACGCGTCCGACCCGGCCGAGATGCTGACCAACCTCTCGTCCGTGGCCGCGCTCGACGCCTTCCAGCGCATCGTGGTGCTGCGGTGCCTGCGGCCGGACAAGGTCATCCCGGCGGTCATGGCGTTCGTGGCGGCCGAGATGGGCCAGCGGTTCATCGAGCCGCAGCCGTTCGACCTCAAGGCGGGCTTCGAGGACTCGAACTGCGCCACGCCGCTCATCTTCGTGCTCACGCCCGGCGCCGACCCCATGTCGGAGCTGCTCAAGCTCGCGGCCGAGCTCGGCTTCAGCAAGAAGTTCGTCGCGATCTCGCTCGGGCAGGGCCAGGGCCCGCTCGCAGAGAACGCGATCGCCGAGGCCATAGACAACGGCACGTGGGTCTGTCTGCAGAACTGCCACCTGTCGGTCAGCTGGCTCCCGACGCTCGAGAAGATCTGCGAGGAGATCACGCCCGACCGCGTGCACACGAGCTTCCGCCTTTGGCTCACGAGCGAGCCCACGCGCGCGTTCCCGTCCTTCATCCTCCAGAACGGTGTCAAGATGACGAACGAGCCGCCCAAGGGCATGCGCGCGAACCTCAAGGGCACGTACACGACGCTGGACGAGGGCTGGGTCGAGGGCTGCCGGCGCGCCGACGCCTTCAAGAAGCTGCTCTTCGGGCTCTGCTTCTTCCACGCTGTCGTGCGCGAGCGCACCAAGTTCGGGCCGCTCGGCTGGAACATCAAGTACGTCTTCTCGTCCTCGGACCTCAACATCTCCAAGGATCAGCTCAAGATCGCGCTCGACGACCTCGGCGCGAGCGACCCGATCCCGTACGCGGCGCTCGCGTACCTCGCCGGCGAGTGCAACTACGGCGGTCGCGTCACGGACGACAAGGACCGCCGGTGCATCGTCAACATCCTCTCGGACTTCTACGCGCCTGATATCCTGGCCGACGAGTACCGGTTCTCGGCGTCCGGCGTCTACTTCGCGCCGCCGACCGGGCCGCTCGCGACCTACCTCGAGTACATCGACTCGCTCCCGATGAGCGAGGGCCCCGAGATCTTCGGACTGCACGACAACGCCAACATCTCGTGCGCGATCGCCGAGACGAACCTGCTGCTCGAGTCGGCGCTCTCCCTGCAGCCGCGCAGCAGCGGCGGCGGGGGCAAGTCGTGGGACCAGGTTCTCGAGGAGGCGGCGCACGACATCGCCGGCCGCATCCCGCCGCTCTTCGACAACGAGAAGGCCGAGCTCGACTTCCCGGTGCTCTACGCCGAGAGCATGAACACGGTGCTCACGCAGGAGCTCATCCGGTTCAACCGCCTCACCGCGATCATCTCGCGGTCGCTCGCGGAGGTCCAGCGCGCGCTCAAGGGTCTCGTCGTGCTCTCGGCCGAGCTCGAGGCCATGGGTAACAGCATGGTGAACGGCCAGGTGCCAGCCATGTGGTCGGCCGTCGCGTACCCGTCGCTCAAGCCACTCGGTAGCTGGGTCACGGACTTCCTCGCGCGCCTCGCGTTCCTGCAAGACTGGCTCGACCGCGGCGCGTCACCGCCCGTGTTCTGGATCTCGGGCTTCTTCTTCACGCAGGCGTTCATCACGGGCACGCAGCAAAACTTCGCGCGCAAGTACCAGCTCCCAATCGACCAGATCGGCTACGACATGGCCGTGCTCGGCACGCATCACGTGAGTGAGCGCGCACCGGACGGCGCGTTCGTGCACGGGCTCTTCATGGAAGGCGCGCGGTGGGACCACGAACACATGGTCGTGGCCGAGTCGCGCCACCGCGAGCTCCACGTGCCGATGCCGATCATCCACCTGCTGCCGAAGAAGCGCGAGGACATCGAGCCGATCAAAGACTCGGACCCGGGCGGCACGGCCCACGTGTACCTCTGCCCGGTTTACAAGACGTCGCTGCGTCAGGGCACACTCTCGACCACGGGCCACTCGACCAATTTTGTCATGTCCATCCGCGTGCCCATGGCGCCGGCGCACCGGCAGAAGCACTGGATCCGCCGCGGCGTCGCGCTCCTCACGCAGCTCGACACGTAGGCAGCAAGGGAGTGAGTGAGTACTAGTACTAAGAGATGACCTCTGGGTATCGATCACCGAATCGTCTACTTTAGTGGTCTCCTCTCGGTGTTCGCGTGACTTCGCTGATCGCCATCCGAGTTATTTCGGTGACACGTGAGACCAACGACAGACGCAGCATGGAGACGACAGGCAGCAGCAGCAGCGCGATGGCGTCGCGCCTCAGCTCGTCGCTGCTCAGCAAGCGCCTGTCGTCCATCGCGGCGTTCAGCTCGTCAGTCGCACCGCTCGCCGCTCTCGCGAGTCATTCGACTGCAGTTGGTGGCACTGCGTCCTCCTCCTCGACTGCATCACCGCGACACAAGAAGAAGGCGACGCCGGTGCCCGCGACGACGCCGCGTCTACGCCGCACGCTCTCGATGCCGTGCAGCGAGCGCGACCTACGCCTCGACATCTTCTTCCACGTCCCGGGCTTCTCGGAGCTCCAGCGCCTGCGCGCGCACCGGTCGCTCTCGCTCATCTCGCTGCAGGCGATGCTGCAGCGCGAGTTCGGCGTGCCGTTCGAGGACCAGCGACTCTACTTCCAGGGCGACCTGCTCGAAGGCGACGAGGAGCTCGCGTCCTACGACATCCAAGACCGCAGTGTCATCAACGTGCGCACTGTCAAGCGCTACCGCCGCATCGGCGACGTCTTCACCAAGATCAAGGTCATCCGCTTCCCAGTCGCGGAAGTGGGGAACGTCGGACCTGACGCGCCGAAGACGCTGAACCTCCACCACGACGACTACGAGCTCATCGAAGTCGTCGCTGCGCTGCCGCCGCTGCCGATCGTGCTGCGCCGCCTCGGGATCGCGATCGCGTACATCACGATGCTCGACCGGATGCAGCAGAAGCGCACGAACCGCCGAGTGTGGCGCGAGCGCATGAACGTGTGGGAGGAACCCGTCGACGCGGCCACGCTCAACATCAACGACGCCGCCAAGTCGAGAGCGCAAGATGAGCCCGCGTCCTTCGTCGTGCGCAAGTGCAGTCCCCACCGCGCTTCCTCGCTCGTGGCGATCGCGCACGGTCACATCCACGAGCGCCTCCGGGTCACGCCGGAGTCGCGCTCCGCAGCCGACGTGCGCCACATCCGCAAGTGGCTCGGCGGCGTCAGGTACTTTGCGAGCGCGAACATGCCGGACGCAGCGCTCCACGAGGTCGCGCGGAGCTGCGTCTACGAACGGCACCGCGCGGGCGACTTCATCTTCCGGCAGGGCGACGTCGGCGACTTCTTCTACATCCTCATCAGCGGCTGCGTCTCGCTCGCCGCGTACGGCAACGGCTACTTCGCGACCATGACGCCGGGCATGTGCTTCGGCGAGATCAGCCTGTTCGAGGCGCGGGGCGTGCGCACCGCGAGCGCGAACGTGACCTTCGCCGCGGCGTTCGCGGAGCTCGCCGTGCTCTCGGGCGACGTCTACCGCCGCGTGATCAACCCGCACAAGCAGGCGGTGCTCCACCGCACCGAGAAGGCCGTGTACTCGGTGCCGCAGCTCCGGCGGCTGCCGGACACCATCATCACGCACATCGCGTACGCGGGCAAGTGCCTGACCGCCAAGACCGGCAAGCGGCTCGTCCGCCACGGAGACGACGTCAACGTACTCGTGCTGCTCGTCGCCGGCGCGGTGAAGGTCTCGACCCCGCGGCCTAAGCAGCAGCACCAGGCGACCAGCGCCAAGTTCAAGCCGTGCTTCAACCAGGAGCGCACCGAGAAGCCCTTCGTACGTGCACGCACCTGTGTCATTCCTCTGCTTGCCGAGGCGTACTGCTCGTGCTGATCGGTGGGCTCACGCCGCATGGGCTCCCGCAGCCGATCGTGAGCGTGGTCCACGCGCCGGCCGTGTTCGGACAGGAAGGGTGTCTCGCGAACACGCGGCGCGCGGCGCCGTGGGATATCGACGCGCTCGACACGTGCTCGCTCGTGTGCCTCCGCGCGGACACGCTCTCGATCTTCCTCGCGCCACGCCAGGACATCGTCCGCGCGCTCGTGGCCGAGCACCAGACTCGCATCGAGGACTTCCGGCGCCGCTTCGAGCAGCACGCGCGCGCGCAGGAGTCGCGGCGGAGCTCCGCCGCCTCGAGTGGCCACAAGAACGCGTCCTACTTGCGGCTGCTGTCGTCGTCGACGCGACGCCTGCTGGGCGACGCAAACTCGCTCGGAGAGTCTCGCTTCGATGGCTCGCCTCGGATGCGAACAGCCTCGCGCGTCGAGTTCCCAAAGGTGCTCATGAAGGACGCGCACATCGCGGCGCTCGAGGCGTCCCCGACGCTGCTCGACCTCCGGAGTCCGAGAGCGCCGACGAGCAGCGACGCCGCGCACCAGAGCAAACGCTCAGCGCTGCGCAACTTCTTCTTCTTCGGGTCGCGCACCAAGGCGACCAGCGAGGAGCAGCCGACATCGCGATTGTCGCCACCACGATCGGCTCCGACGTGTGCCGAGCTGCAGGACCAGTTCCTGCACCACGCGCTGCCGCACGGGAACATGCTCGAGCTCCGCGAGCAGATCCAGTTCGTGTCGTTCGCGCAGCAGCAGGCGGACTGGGATCGCCAGCGAAGTCGACCGGAGACGGGAAACGTGCAGGTGGCGGAGGAGCCTCTTGAGGCGAAGACCCGCGCGCTCCTCACCGGCCTGCGCAAGCTCCCAGCCGAAGACGTCGAGATGGCCGTACCGCACTCTCGCGACCAGCAGCAATTCCAGTTCGTGTCGGCGTCCTCGTAGTCGTCGGAGTGCCTGGGACACAGCAACACGGTCAGTTCGTCAGATCTGGAGGTTCTCCTGCACCAGCGTGGAGCAACGACATCGTTGTGCGTGCGGGTTGCTCGGAGGATGTGACCCGATCTCTCTTGCTGTTGCTTCTAGGGGATGCGAACCAGAGCCGCTCTCATGCTCTCGTCTTCCTACGTCTACTCGGACTCGACGCTGCCTTCCTTGGGCTTCACGCCGTCTTCCTCGCGACTCACGCCGCCTTCCTCTCGGCGCACGTAGAACAGCACGTACGCGCGCGGTGTGATCGCCCGCTCGGCCCTCGTCTCGTTCGTCATGCTGTCGTTGTAGCTGAACCAGCGCTGGTTCTCCGGGTTCTTCCCAATCGCAGTGTAGTGCCCGCCGCCGAGCCCGCCCGAGTGCTCCGACACCGCGAACAGGTCGTACACAAGCGGTGTGCCGCGCTGCGGACCGAGCACGTGCTCCGACAGGTCGAGCTCGGCGATCGGGAACGTCACGAGCGTCGAGATCTTGTCGCGGTGCAGGTAGAACGAGCTCTGCGCGTACCGGAAGCGCTTCAGCTGGAAGATCATGATCTTCGGCAGCGAGAAGAGGTCGAACTTCTTGAACGCGCGCACGTGCTCCTTGCACTTCGGACAGTACCACGTGTCGCTCTCGCCGAGCTGTTCGCGCTCAGTGAACTTCTTCAGACAACTCAGCAGGCTCACATCGCTCTTGTTGCTGTCCGAGATGCGCAGCATCTTCATCGACTCGTGCAGTGCGATGCGCTTCGCAGAGCTCTCGTCGTACCCTTGGTGGTATCTGCGCGCACAACAGCACACTTGCTTGTCAGATCAACACAACTCAGTACCAACAAAGAGGAGCGGCAGCCATCCGCGTACCCAAGTCGGCTCCACTCGACCGTGAAGCAGTGCGTCCGATCAGCCGTGTCCGGCAGATCAGCCGGCTCCTCCGACCGGCCGAAGTCGCGGATGATCGAGGTCGTGCCGTTCGGCAGGCTCACGTGCAGGCGGTACGGCAGCGTCTGCTCCTCGCCGCACCCGAACGACTCTGGCTCGTCGTCCTTCGACGACACCAAGCGCTTGACGATCTGCCAAACCTTGCGGTGCACGTCCGCTTTCGTGCAGTCCTGCTCGATCGAAACGAGCAGCGGCGTGTTGCACAGCTCGACCTCAACGCGCCGCTGTTTCGAGCCGAGTGCACCGCCGTCGTCTTGGTCGTCGCTGTTGTAGCGACCATCGATCGGAGACGAGCTTGGCGCCTGGTGTAGCAGCGCCACCAAGCGCATGGCCTTCTTCGCTGGCTCGTCAGAGGACACCTTCAGCGACATTCTCGCTGCGGCTGGCGGCTGGATGCTCTTGGAGCTGAACTCGTAGTCGGCCACTGGCAGCTCCAACTCGTACGCATGCAGCGTCTCCTCCCGGAAGTCCTCGAGCAGCGTCGCGTCGTTCAGCGCCTTCAGAATCCGGTGTTTCCAGACCTCGACGAAGAAGAGCCGGGATGCCGGTACAGACGACAGCTCGCTCAGCTTCTGCTTCACGTCACGGAGCGCGCTCCCGTCCTTCCGCAGACGGATCGCGTACTTCATCGGGATCCCGCCGTCGGCCCAGAACAGCTGCACTTGCAGCGACACAACCTCGTCGTTCGGGATCGGCACCGACAGACTCATGAACGGATCGAACGTCACCGACTCGTTGCCGCAGTCGGGGTTCGAGCACGTCAGATGGCTGCGCAGCTGGCCCATGAAGTTCTCGACGATCACGCTGTCGTTGCGGAGCAGGTACCGCTCCCACTCCTCGCGCGCGACCACTGTGTCGTCCCGGCCGTTCGACTCGATCGCTGGCGTGTACGGCTTTGTCTTTACTCGGTTCAGGTCTTCGTGCAGTCCGTCGAGCAGGAAGTTCATCACTTCCTGGCTGTCCTGCTGCTGGTACCCGGCGAACTGCGGTGCATACCGGCCGATCACCGACTTGAGCTTCGTCGGCGAGACAACCGAGTACTCGCCGCCCCACATCTTCTGGATCAGCTCGGCAAACTCGATCGCGATCATCCCTTTCATCCCCAGCGGGTTCTCGCGGTTGATGTCCTTCAGAAACGCTCCCGTGTTCGTGGCGCTGTCGATCCGCAGGAAGTACTCCTTCAGCGGAGGAGTGTTGATCAAGCACTGCAGCATGCTGTTCATGAAGCACGTGTTGCCGAGGTTCTGGAGCCCAACGACGCCCACGAACTCGGGTTTCCCGCGGCCGTACTCGATGCGGTCGCCTCCGTACCGTCCATACGAGCTGTACGACGACGCTGACGACGACGAAACCAGTGGTCGAGAATACGTCGTGACAGACTTGGCGGCATCGTTCGTTTCTTTGTGTGTCCTCGGCGCGCACAGCAGCTCGTCTTGCACGTCTCGCCACTCCTCCTTGTCGCCATCGAAGCTGACCTTGATCTCCGTCGAGTCGGCCTCGTCTACGCGCTTCACGGCCGTCACGACGCCGTGCTTCCACTCGGGGAACGGTTTCATCGGAAGCGGGAAGCCGATCTGAACCTCGTCGTTCACCTTGAACGCGCGCCAGTTGCGCACTTTCGTGTGCAGCGGGGCGATCTTTTCGCTGTCGCGGGGCAGCCACGCGTCCCACTTCGCCGTCCAGCCGCGGTAGTGCACTTTCACTCTCTTCTCGTCCAGCTCGATGACTCGCGACTCGTACCTGGACGTACAACGTGGTTGTCGTAAGTGAACTGACTACCGACGATCAACACAAGTACGTTCGATGCCGGCAACGGCGGCGACGCCCAACGCACCACTTGTTCTCGCTGTCCAGCGCGTCGATCAGCTGTCCGAGCTCGAGCTCGTACCTCCACTCGTTCGCTTGGATGTCGCTCAGGAACTTGCCGTTCCGCCAGTCCGCCGGGTCTGCCGTGTTCGCAAAGCGAGTCTCGACCAGCAAGTGGTGGAAGCGCTCCTTGCCCTCGCGGTAGTCGCGCGGCTCCAGCTCCAAGTCGCCCACGCAGACTCTGCTCGCAGCCGCCGCAGCGGACGCCGCCTGGAAGCCCACGGTTCTCGCCTCGGACGTCGACGGCGCCTTCGCGCTCCGCAGCGGCACCCACGCCGCCGTCTCGAGCGGCCGGACGCTCACTCGGACGACGCGGTCCAGATCCGCCGAGTTCAGCAGCTGCTGCGCGAGCTGGCGGAGCTTGTGCTTCATCGCCTTCCGGATCTGCTCCTCCACCTCTTGCAGCGGCGACGACTCGCTCGCGACGACCACCAGCGGCTGCTCGCGCTCGTCCAGCACTTCCTGCGGCGCCGCCATCCCGCTGTGCCACTCGAACACCTGCTCTCGACATCACACACCGAGCGACACTCTATGAGTCCCCCCCCAGCCGCCGTGTCGTTCAGTGCCACAAGCCAACAAAGCGCCAGGCACCTGGAACATCACCGGATAGACCTCGATGACGAGCTTGCGCGCCGGCCCGCGCGCGACGACCTCGCGCGCGATCTCCCAGTCGAACCCGAACTCGTGCGACAGGCGGTTCCACACGCTCTCGCTCACGAGCTCGTAGTCGCGGCCCTCTGCGAGCATCGGCTTGAGCACGACGGACTTGCGCTTTCGGGAGCTGAACGCGGCGTCCACGAGCGCCGCGTTCGCCACGCGCGCGTCGTCATCGCCGTCGCCGTCGCCATCACTCGCGCCGCCTTCGTCGTCGCCGTTGTCCACCGCGTGCGTGCGCCACCAGCGCGCGGCCACGAGGAACCACGCGTCGCCCTCCTCCACGCGCGCGTCGCGCGCCAGCGTCGCGAGCTCGCGCAGCAGCTTCTTCTGCTTGTCCGGCGCCATCAACTCGGCGAGCGGCTGCTGGGCGGTGTCCGTGGGCGTAAAAGGGACGTGCGTCGAGTGCTGCTGGAGCTGCTGGAGCTGCTGGAGCTGCTGGAGCTGCAGTCGAGAGGCGCCGACAGCCTGTCGGTGAGTCGGAAGAAGCGGAAGGCGGAAGGCGGCGGCGGAGGTCGAGCGGCGGCGGCGCAGAGCGATCTGCGCCACCTGCTTATCTTGCGTTATGCAAACGGTAACGTTTTTGCTTGCGTGTACAGTTGGAGACAGTATTATAAATTGAGTCGTGTGCGGTACACTGGACACGACAGGTTATGAAACCACAAAACACTTGACGACAACAACGGCGTTCGGTTCTCACGATGCTGCCAGACGCGAGCTCATTTCCAGACCGCTCGCCATGTATCAAGCGCACGCTTGAACCATCGGCGCTACCCTCCTGGCGTGCTGGGGGGGGGGGGGGGGGGGGGGGGGGGGGGGGGGGGGGGGGGGGGGGGGGGGGGGGGGGGGGGGGGGGGGGGGGGG
>JAASGM010000222.1:0-28362 GCA_023334215.1 Globisporangium cystogenes | reverse complement strand
CCAGCGCCACAGACACCGCGAGCTCCACGCACTCCTGCATAGCAACAGCAGTCGGCTCGGGTGTCTGCTGGTGCGGGTGATGCGAAGGAGGGTCGTGGCGACCGACGCACCTCCAGACTGGCTGTCTCCGCGCTTCGCTTCGCTGGGATTGCCGCTGCTCCGAGGCTTCTGGCGACTGGACTTCTACTCATTCGTTGGAAGAGCTCTGCACACATGGCTCGTCCCTTGGTGAACCGAGGCTGTCAACCAGCGCGTAGGCAGCAGAGTCGCATCAAAGTGCCTTTATTGCGTCGCCTATGTCCTGTGCGATCTTCGTTGCTAGCGCCATGATCAACTTCGGCGGCTCCACTCTGAGTGAGACCTTGCTGCGATTAAGTACGATGTCGTACAGTAAAAGCCGCTATAAGTTCGCACTTAATTTTTTCACAGCTGTATTCGCTTGCACGCTTCTCGACGAGCCTTCTGCCGCACAGCGACGCCACCGTGCTCGCTTGTCGTTGGGGGTGTTCTTCCTCTCCGGCTTCTCCTGCTTCTCCACCTTCTCCAGCTTCTCCAGAGTTCTTTCACGTACTGGCGCCTCCGCCGATCAGCGCGAGATCCCAGGCATTCTTTCCGAGGTCTGCTGGCGATCGGGATCTCGGTCCAGGCAGTCGGCGTTTCTTGGTGGGCGCTGCCTTCGCCTCATCTGGCGCTGGTGTTGTTGTTGCTGTTGTTGGTCACCGTAGTGGCGGCATGGAGCAGCAGCTGGTCGTCGTCGCGTTCTCGCTTGCTCTCTCTCTCGTCTCCAGCCACCCAGCCAGCCAGCCTGCCAGCCAGTACCAGCGAAGTGTATGCATCGTTTACCTTGGCGTTTGTATGCTGCAAGCGGCGCGTGCTCTTCAACCTACGGGTCCATTTATATCGGTGTTTGTATACCAGACCCGGACAGGCCTCTTGCGCCTTCTGTATTCTTGGGACACACTCAATCACGCTGCTGCACAGTTCGCCCGCGGACGACGACGCCGACGACGCCGACGACGCCGACGACGAGCCTGAGCGACCGCCTGCGGCTTCTCTCGCGCGCCACCCGTCCGTCCGACGTCCAAGCGACTTAGCAGAACTTCCGAGCCAGAGCGCCATGGGCAACTGCTGCTCCACCGAGTCCACGGACCCCGCGGCGCACGCGCGCCAGTCGCAGGCGCCGGTCGCGCCGGTCGCGACGGCCGCCGGCGGCGCCGCGGCGGCCAACGGCGCGACGGGCAAGCCGCTGACCGACAAGCCGCCTCCGCATCAGCAGAACCAGCAGCAGGCGCTGCACGCGGCAGGTGACGCACACAACGTCGACGTCGCGAAGGACCCGCTCGCGGAGCCCGCGCCGTCGTCCACGTCGTCGTCCAGCGACCCGCTGCACCAGTCGCAGTCGCCGCCACGCTCGGCGTCCAAGAAGTCGGTCGCGAGCGGCCGCACGCACGAGGGCCCCGGCCCGACGCACTCGCTGCGCATCGGCAGCTACAACCTGCGCTACGCCTACTACTCGAAGCGCGGCTACTACCCGGAAGGTGCGGGGCGTGCGCTGGACGCGGAGCGGAGCGGCGTCACCAGCTCCGTGTCAGCAGACTGACGAACGAGGTGGACGCTGCTGCTGCCGCTGTTGTTGTGTGCAGCGCGCAAGAAGGCGAACCAGGACAGCTTCTACTGCGAGACGCACTTCGCGGGCGACGACCAGAAGGCGTTCTTCGCCGTGTTCGACGGCCACGGCCAGTTCGGCGACATCTGCTCGCAGTTCGCGGCGGAATACGTGCGTTGGCTGCTGTTCTTGTTGCGAAGCCGCTGCTGTTGTTGCTGCTTCGGACGCCCGTCGGTGGGAGCTTTGGGCACTGACGGTCGGACGCTGCGCTGGCGTGTGGCAGCTCCCCGAGTACATCGTCAAGCACCTGGAAGACAACGTCGGGATCCTGCCTGCACTCACGCGCGCGCACGTAGAGACGAACCAAGAGGTGCGTTTAGTGGAAGAAGCAGATGAGGAGAGGACGACGCCGAGTGCTGCTGCAGGATCGTCGAAGACACGCCGCTCACTTCTCTCTACGTCGCCCATCGCTCGCTGGTACTGTCGACAGATGCACGATGCGTCGTTCGACGACTCGATGAGCGGCACGACGTCGATCTCCGTGCTCTTCCACGGCAACGAGATCCACATCGCGAACGTCGGCGACTCGCGCGCGATCATCGCGCAGGACAACCTCAAGGCCACTGGGCCGTACGAAGACATCTCGCTGGTGGCCAAGCCGCTGTCGATCGACCAGACGCCGTTCCGGAAGGTGCGTCGCGTGCACTGTGTGCAGCTGTGTGTCTGTGTATTCTAAACGGCGTACACTGACGCTGGTGGCTGATGCGTCGTCGCACGCAGGACGAACGTGAGCGCGTGAAGAAGTGCGGCGCGCGCATCCTGACGGTCGACCAGGTCGAGGGCTTCGAGCCCATCCACGAGAACTGGGGACTCAACCTCGGCGACGAGATCGACGAGAACGGAGACCCGCCGCGTATCTGGCACCCGTACGGACAGTACCCGGTGCGTGGTTTGTCAACTGTGGTTGGCGTTGTGCTTGAACGACCGCAAGCTGCGTTGCTCATCCCGCACTATGGTGGACCAGGGCACGGCGTTCACGCGAAGCATCGGCGATCTGGTCTCGGAAGAGCTCGGCGTCACGGCGGAGCCCGAGATCCTATGCAAAGCCCTGAACGCGCACGACAAGTTCATCGTGATCGCGAGCGACGGCGTGTTCGAGTTCCTCACGAGCCAGAACGTTGTGGACATTGTGAAGAAGTTCGACGACCCGTCGGAGGCGTGCCAGGCGCTCGTGGAGGAGGCGTACGCTCGCTGGCTGCAGTTCGAAGTGCGCACGGACGACATCACTGCGATCTGCATCTACCTCGACGGACTCACGGCGAACCGCGACGTGGCTCGCGGGAGTATCTACGTGGGCGGCGAAGTGCTGGACCTTCAGTCGATGCAGCGTCCGGTGCGCGGCGTTGGGAAGAAGGGCCAGCAACCGCGCAACACGATCGTGGGCACGGAAGCCATCCGCCTGTCGCTCACGGAGGGACTGTTCGATGGCGAGGACCCGTCCGCGCTGTACACTGTGAACGAAGACATCGTTGGCGACAAGTCCGACGTGGAGATCAAGTGGATCAAGGACATTGTGCAGGAGAACTTTCTGTTCAACCACCTGAGCGACGTGAAGGTTGGTGCAGCGGATACTACGTGTGCGCTCGTGGTGTGCTGGTTGCTGAAGTCGGTGTGCGTGGTTGTGTGTGCTGGGATCTCTTGACGGCAGATCATGGAGGTGATCTCGGTGCTCAAGAAGGTGGAAGTCGAGGCCGGAGACGTCGTGATCCGGCAAGGAGCGCCGGGCGATACCTTCTACTTGGTGCGTTGCGTGTGTGGCTGGTCAGGACGGCGAACGCAACTTTGGTCCGCGTGCTTATACGCACTTCGTTGATTCAGATCGAGAACGGAGAGTTCGAGGTCCGTGTGAACCCAGAAGAACTCCGTTCGTCGCAGATCGAGTTCACAGCCACCTCGCCGGAGGACTACGGGGAGGTCGTGCACGTGTACAAGGCAGGGCCGCACCACCACCCGACGTTCGGGGAGCTCGCGCTGATCTACTCGAAGCCGCGCGCGGCGACCGTGATCGCAAGGGAGAAGGGGGCGCTGTGGGCTCTGGACCGGCTGGCGTTCCGCGCGATCCTCATGCGCGGGCGGCCGATGCGCGACGTGGTTCACCGGCTTCGGCAGATCAGCCTGCTTCGCCCGCTCACGGTGGCGCAGACGAACCTCGTGGCCGAGGAGATGAAGGTGCTGACTTTCGACGAGGGCCAGTTCGTGTTCCACGAAGGCATGAACGAGCCTGGGTTCTTCCTCATCACGAGCGGCAAGGTCGAGTGCACGTCCAAGCAGAGCGGCGTCGCGAACCTTCAGCTCAAGGCGCTGGACTACTTTGGCGAAGTCGCGCTTGTCCGCCGAAGATCGATCAGGTTTGTCTCGAGTGTTTGAGCTCATCGCGTGATGCTCTGCTGAGCTGGCGCAGTGACATATTTGTCTGGACGAGAGTTCTGACGGTGCCGACTTGTGTGTGTGTGTGTTCAGCCAACGGACGATCCGCGCGCTTGAGAAGACGGAGTGTCTCTTTATCACGAAGGAGACGTTCGAGCAGTCAGTCGGGAAGCTGTCGTCGATCCTGGAGAAGGACAAGATCCGCCGGTTCCGGAAGGAGTGGATCTCGGAGTCGCGCAAGGCTGCGAAGGTGCGCTGGAAGGCACCCAAGCGACTTGAGTTGTCTGAGTGTGTCCTCATGTGTGCTTTGCTTTGTGCTTGCTTGCAACAGCCAAGTTCGCTCGTGTTGTTCGACGAGCCGAGCGGGAACGATGGACTCCCGCGGTCGATCGACCAGCTCGAGATCATCGGGAATGTGTTCTCGGACGTGACCAACACTGTCCGCCTGGTGATGGTCAAGGGCTCGTCGCCGCCGCAGTTCATGACGCTGCGCACCGTGAGCAAGCAAGCGATCTTCGAGGCGAGCATGCAGAAGCACGTGGCGGGCGAGCGGGACATCTACGTGTCTCTGTACGAGAAGAACGCGCTCGTGCCGCACGTGTACGGCATGAACACGAACGACACGGACATCCACCTGCTGTACACGACGCAGGTGGTGGGGAGTCTCGAGAGCTTCCTCCACGGCGAGGCGCACGGCGAATCGTTCGTGCGGTACTACGCCGCGCAGGTGGTGCTGGCGCTGGAGTTCTTGCACTCGGAGGGGATCGTGTCGCGGACGGCGGACCCGTCGAACTTGATGGTGGACCGCAACGGCAACATCCGGATGCTGAATCTCAGGTTCGGAGAGCACTTGCGGTGCACGATGCGTGCTTCTGGCGCTGAGAGCTGACAAGCGCGTGTGCAGGCTGTCGAAGTACGTCGGTCGCGGCCGGACGTACACTGTGTGCGGGACGCCGGAGTACCTGTCTCCGGAGCAGATCAAGGGCGAGGGTGCGTTCAACGTTGGCTGTGTGGTCGGTTGGCTGTTTGTCCTCGTCGCTAACGCTCTCGTCTTCCATTTTGCAGGACACAACGTGGCGGCGGACTACTGGTCCCTCGGCGTGCTCATGTACGAGCTCCTGTGCGGCCACACGCCGTTCTCGCTCGAGAAGAAAGACGACATCGAAATTTTGAACCAGATCACGTCGTTCCGACCGGTACGGCTGCGCTGCTCGCTTGGGTGTGTCTATGAGATCGCGATGGACCTCTGACACGCTTGTCGCGGACAGGAGCAACTTACGTGGCCCGAGACCGCGAGCGCGGAAGTGAAGGACATCATCCAGAAGCTGCTGTGCCCGGACCTGTCGGCCCGTCTCGGCGTCCAAGACCTGCGCGCCAACTTTGCGCAGAACGTGTGCGAGGGGATCAAGCGCCACCCGTTCTTCGCGGGGACGTCGTGGGAGGCGACCAAGATCGGCTCCTTCTCGGTGCGTGCTGGAATGTTTGTTGCTGTATGCATGAGGAAGTGCGAGCTTGGTGCGCTAACTCCGTTGTGTTCCCGTCTTGCGTGACGCAGGCGCCGTTGGAGGCGGAGGCGGCGCTCCAGTTCAAGCAGATCACGGCGAACGGCGCCGGCCAAGACCTCAACATCGGCGCCAAGTACACGGGCGACTTCGAGTGGCTCACGGGCTTTTAGAGCGCGCGAAGGAGACGAGGAGAGAGCGTTCCTTCTACCCTGAAGCCGCTCTCGCTAGCCACCCACCCCACCCACCCACTCACCACTATGCGAGCACCAGCAGCATCCTTGCCTACACCACTACCACCACCAGCATCCGTACTACGTTTTTCGACTCGCCACCGCGCACACCCGATGATCAACTCCTTCAAGCTCCGCCACCAGCAGCTCCAGCAGCGTAAGGCGTAAGGCATATGTTCTACATTCGACAGTGTCGGTTGTCTATGAGGGGAGAGACCCCGCTGCTGCTCTCGCTCACTTGCTCACTCGCTCCCCACACCCACTGCGCGCGCTCACTTGGCCACCGCGTAGAAGATCGCCGCGACCACGAGCGGGATGAGCCCGAAGAGCGTCTGGCGGTACGTCTGCACCTGCTGCGAGCTCTTGGCGAGCTCGGCGTTCGCGCGCGAGAGCTTCTCGAGCTGCGCGGCGCCGCTCTCCCGCTCGTGCTTGAGCGCGCTGCTCTCCTTCTCCAGCGCCGCGAGCTTCTCCTTGAGCTGCTGCAGCTCGTGCGTGACCTTGCCGATCTTCTTGTCCTTCTCCTTGAGGTTCTCGCCGAGCTGCTTGCGCGCGCTCTCGGCGGCCGCGAGCTCGCTCCGGGTCTTGACGAGCTGCTTCTTGGCCTTGTCGGCCTCCGCGACCTTCTCGTTCAGCTGTGCGTTCGCCGCCTGCGCCGAGCTCTTCCACTTCTGCGTGTGCTTGTGCGCCTCCTTGAGCTCCTCGTTCGCCTCGAGCATCGACGACCGCGTCTTCTTCAGCATCTCCTCCTGGGTCACAGCGAGCGTCCGCAGACCCACGGCCTCCGTCTCGAGACCGGCGCGGTGGCTGCCCGTCGACTCGAGCTGCTTCGTGGCCGCGGCGAGCGACTGCTTGCACGAGCTCAGCTCCGCCGAGAGCGTCTTCACCTGCACGGCGCGCTCCGACGCCGACTCCGCCGCCTTCTCCGACGCGACCTTGAGCGAGATCACCTCGTCCTTGAGCGCGCGGATGAGCTTCGCCGCCTCCTCCTTCTCGGCGGCGTCCGACGACGTCGAGTTCTACGTGGCGAGGATCGCATCCGTCAGCAACACTGTTCCCTCGCAACCCAGCACCGCATCGGCGCCACGCACCTTCGCCTCCGACACGAGGCTCTCTAGCTCAGCGGTCTTCGAGACCAAGTTCGCGTTCTCCGTCTGCAGGTTCGACAGCAGCGACGTCAGGTTGAGCTTCTCCTCGCCGTGGATCGTGGCCGCCGCCTCCAGCTTGGCCGCCAGCGCGGTCGCCTGCTCGTTCGCAGCCTCGAACTCCTGCTTGAACTGGCTCAGCTCCTTCTCGAGAGCCGCCGCCTGCGCCGCCGCCGCCTCGTACGTCGCCTCGGCGGCTGCGAGCTTCGCCACGAGCGCCGCGTTCTCCGCCCGGAGCGTCTCGACCTCGGCCGTCAGAGCCTCCACCGCCGTCGCCGACGCGCTCGTGTCGCTGCGCGTCTTCGCAGTCTCCGCCTCCAGCTCCTCGGCGCGCGCCTGCAGCGCCGCCACCTCCTTCGCCGACTTGTCCGCCTCGGCGCGAACCGTCTTGGCCTCGGTCTCGAGCGCCGCGTTCTTCTCCTGCAGCTTTAGGTTGGCCGCCTGCGAAGCCACCGCAAGGAGCACGAGCGACCAGCACACGTGAGTCTCCGCACGCAACGACACAACCACTCAGCCAGCTCGCACCTGGAACTCGTCGATGGTCTTCCAGAGCTTGCGGAAGTTCGTGTCGTTGTCCGACTTGGCGTCCTCGGTCTGGCGGAGCGTCGACTGGAGCTTCGTCAGCTCGTCGCGCAGCTGCACGTCCGACGCCACGGCGTCCTCGATCTTCTTCAGCAGCTGCGCGTTCGAGCCCTTGAGCTCCGCCACCGACGCGAGCAGGCGCTCCTGCTCCTCGCGGAGCTTGCTCTCGGCGTCCGCGAGCGCCGCGGTCTTCGCCTCGGCCTCCTCGCTCTGGGCCTTCGCGGCCGCGACCTGCTGCTCCAGCTCCGCCACCTGGCGCAGCTGCTCCGCCGCGAGGTTGCTGTTCGCCGCCTTGAGCTCCGCCGCGCGAGCCGACGCGTCCGCGAGCTTCTTCTCCAGCGCGGCGACCGTCTGCTCGTGCTCGGCAGTCGTCGTGACGTCAGTGGTGGTGGTCGTTGTCTCCTTCTTGCTCTTCTGCTGCTTCGTGACGCTCTTGATGCTCTCGACGACCTTCTCCTCCGCCTCGGCGCTCTTGCGCGCGAGCGCCGCGGCCGCCTGTTGGGTCCGCTCGGCCTTCAGGAGCGCGGCTTCGAGCGCGGCTACGTCAGTATCAGCGCCAATGAGCCTCGTCTCCAGAGCATCCGCGCGCTGCTGCAGGCGCTCGCGCGCGTCCGCGTCGCCGTCGTCCACCGCTCCACCGCCGCCCGCAGCAGCCGAAGCCGGCGCCGCAGAGAGCCACGTACCGTTGTTGTCGTCCGCCTGGTTGTCTGCCGCCTTCTTCCCGTCGTCGTCCGCCGCCTCGGGCGACTCCTCGTTCGAGCTGTCGCCGCTGTTGCTGTTGCTGCTGCTAGCAGCCGCCGCCGCCGCCAGCAGCTCGTCCGCCGAGGCCGACGCCGCCTTCTTCTTGCCGCTCTTCTTCTTCTTCTTCTTGCTGCTGCTCGCCGAGTTGTTGGAGGGCGACGCCTGGTTGCCCGCGTCCTCCGGCGCCGCAGCGGCGGCCTCCGCGTCCTCGTCGTCGCGCGCCTTCCAGAGCTGCAGCTCCTTGCGCAGCGCCACGAGCTGCTTGACCTGCTCGGCCACCTGCTCGAGCGTCACGCCACCGTCGCTCAGGCGCACGCGCTCCTGCAGCTCGCGCACGCGCGAGGAGCACCCGTCGATCTCGGCCTCGAGCGCCGAGCGGCTGTCGAACTGCATGGCGATGAGAGTGATGGTGGCTGGCTGGAGAGAGCGTGGAAGCGGCGCTGCAGACGAGCGGAGCGGTGCGTGGCCTCGAGAGCTGGATGGAGAGTGAGCTGTGCGATGTCTCTCGTTGTTGCTGGCTCGTGTCGTTTAGGCGTTTACACTTGCGCTTTGTATGCCGATAGGGAGTTACTGGGGCCACTCGGAAAGGTTCGAAACGGTAAAGATTTGCGTGGAAAGAGTCACAAGGGTCGCTCGGTAAAGTGCGCCGTCGGACTTTGTCGAAGTGCAATCGAAGTTAAATGGATCCGCACTTAGACGAAGGCTGAAAGTAAGTGTCTGGATCGGACTTTGTCGAGTTCCTGATTGTGGCTATTTTGGCCGAACCTGATCTCGATCTCGAGCGAGCTGCGTGCACGTCCTCCGCCATCGCCGCCGTCGCCTGCGTCACCCCCTCGCCCAGCGAGTCGCCCACTTATGAACGCGGCGCACGACGGAGACGACACGTTCCACCTCTTCGGCGGTCCGCCCGCGCTCGCGTCGCCCGAGTCCTTCGAGCTCTTCCCGCAGGCGCCGGCGACTTCAACCGCGTCGACCACCACCTCCGCCGCCGCTCTCGACGCTCTAGACGCTGTCGACCGCGTCGCGCCGCTGGCGCACAAACCCGCGCCGACGATCGAGGTGCGCGCCACGGCGCCGCTCCCGTTCGACGCCGGGGACGACGCCCGTGACGACGCCTTCGACCTCTTCCCGATGGCGCCGCCGGACGCCAAGTCGCTCGCGCCGTCCGAGTCGACGGCCACCGACGCGTCCGAGCGCAGCAGCAGCAGCCTCAGCGCGGCCTCCGCCGCGTCCGCGTACTCGCGCACCGGGTCCATGGCGTCGGTCGTGGCGGCGGCCGCGACGCTCAACGGCGCGCCGCTCTCGCCGGTGCACAAGATGTCGGGCAACGCGGTCGACATCATCGCCGTGCGCAGCACCGAGGACCAGTACTTCAGCACACCGTGGCATGTACGTCTCGCTGTCTGCAGACTAGTTGAGGAGGTGCTCGAGAGCAAGAAAAGCGGAGTGCTGAGGGAGTGCGTGCGTGCTGCTGCAGGTCGTGTTCGGCTGGTCGCGCTTCCGGTCCAACATCACGACGGGCGTGGGCGACATGGTGCGCGTGTTCGTGAATGGCAAGGAGCTGCCGACGAAGATGCAGCTGCTCGAGCGCGGCCGCTGCGTGTTCGTCACGGGTGCGTCCAGTCGTCCTCTGCTGCTGCTGCTGCTGCTGCTGAGTGTCGTGACGGTCCTTGAGACTGACCGTCGGTGCGTGTGTACGTCTGTGAAGGCGGCCTCACGCCTCCCGTGGACGACTTGCTCTTCACGGAGCTGAGCGAGGAGCGGCCGAACCACGTGCGGTTCGAGCACTACCAGAAGTCGACCGACACGTTCCGGTACGTCGAGTCGCGGCTGCACGTGTGGGGGCCGAACGAGTCGGTCGTGGTCGCGGACCTCGACGGCACGCTCACGATCAGCGACGTCGAGGGCCACATCCGCACGCTGCGCCTCGGGCAGTACGACTTCCTGCACAAAGGCGCGTGCGACTTCTTCACCAAGCTCCACGAGCTCCGGCTCCGGATCGTGTACCTCACGGCGCGGCCGATCGACTGGGCCACGGCGTCGCGCACGCACCTCGAGAACGCGACGCAGCAGGCGCACGCGCTGCCGCCGGGGCCGCTCATCACCAACTCGAACGGGCTCACGGGCGCGCTGCTCACCGAGGTCGTGAACAAGAACCCGCACATCTTCAAGGCGCAGGTGCTCAACGAGATCCAGCTCACGCTCATCCACGCCGGCCGCGTGACCGAGCACCCGGTGTTCGTCGCGGGCTTCGGGAACCGCCCGACCGACATCGTGGCGTACGAGGCTGTCGGGATGGACCCGGCACTCATCTTCATGCTCGACCCGTACTCGAACCTCAAGGCGTCGTCCGACCCGCGCATCTACGAGTCGTACGCGGACCCGAACGCGCTGCTGTGGCTGCTCCCGCGCCTCAAGCACCGCGTGCCGATGGAGAAGGTCGCGCGCATCGACGACTACACGGTGCGCGAGCTCGTGCTGGCCGAGGACCGCGAGCAGCTGCTCATGGCCGAGCGCCAGGCGCGCGCGCTGCAAGAGGAGGAGTACGAGCGCGCGCGGGCGTCGGCGGCGGCGGCGGGTGGCAGCGGCGGCAGCTCCTCGGCGTTCACGCGCGCGCTCTACGGCTCGTGAGGCGACCGTCTGGCAACACACACGCACGACTTAGACACCCGCACACCCGCACGACGACGACGACGACGACGACGACGACACGAGCAGCAGCCGCGCGACTGTGAATATAGGTATACTAACACGCGACGCCGTCAACAGCAGCAGCGAGAGCCAACGAGGAGGACGTCCCAACGCCACGGGTCCGACTGCCCGAGGCGCGGGGACGTCAGCTTCAGAGCGACGCGCCGAGCTGCACGATGTGCGGGTAGCACGGCAGCGTGAGGAAGTCGACCATGTCGTCGCCCGTGAGGAGCTTGCCGACGACGTCGCCGCCGAGCGCCCACTTGTTGCCCGCGCGCGCGTTCACCGAGCGCTGCGCGACGCACTTGGCGAGGATCTCGAGCACGCGCGCCTTGGTCACGCGCTGGCCGTCCACCGTCTGGCAGCCGTGGCGGATCCACTGCCACACCTGCGCGCGCGAGATCTCGGCCGTGGCCGCGTCCTCCATCTTGTTGTGCAGCGGGATGCAGCCGCTGCCGCGCAGCCACGCCTCCGTGTACACGAGCGCCACGTCGACGTTCTCCTCGAGCCCGGCCGCCGTGATCGGGCCCTGCGCGGGCTCGATCAGCTGCGCCGCGGTCGTGTCCTTGCCGGCCTCGGGCACGCGCGCGATCTGGTTCGCCTGCGGCATGCCCTGGTTGAACGCGTCGAGCGCGATCTGCACGAGCCCCGGGTGCGCGACCCACGTGCCGTCGTGGCCCGCCGCGACCTCGCGCGCCTTGTCCTCGCGCACGGCGTCCAGGATCTGCGCGTTGAGCGCCGGGTCGTTCTTGACTGGGATCTGCGCCGCCATGCCGCCCATGGCGTGCGCGCCGCGGCGGTGGCACGTGCGCACGAGCAGCTTGACGTACGCCGCCATGAACGGCGTCGTCATCGACACGGCCGCACGGTCCGGCACGACGAACTTGGCGTGGTTGCGCAGTTTCTTGATGTACGAGAAGATGTAGTCCCAGCGGCCGCAGTTGAGCCCCGACGAGTGCTCGCGCAGCTCGTAGAGGATCTCGTCCATCTGGAAGACCGCGAGGATCGTCTCGATGAGCACCGTCGCGCGGATCGAGCCGCGCGGCACGCCCAGGTACGCCTGCGCGGCCACGAACACGTCGTTCCAGAGCTTCGCCTCGAGGTGGTGCTCGAGCTTGGGGAGGTAGAAGTAGGCGCCCGAGCCGCGCGCCGCGAGCTCGTGCGCGTTGTGGAAGAAGTAGAGCGCGAAGTCGAAGAGCGAGCCCGAGACGACCTCGTTGTTCACGAGCACGTGCGCCTCGTCGAGGTGCCAGCCGCGCGGCCGCACGAGCAGCGTCGCGACCGCCGCGTTCAGCGCGTACTTCTTGCCCGTCTCCGGCTGCGTGTACGCGATCGACTTGCGCACGGCGTCGATGAGGTTCACCTGCCCGTCCACCTGGTTGAACCACGTCGGCGCCGTCGAGTCCTCGAAGTCGGCCATGTAGCACTTGGCGCCCGAGTTGAGCGCGTTGATGACCATCTTGCGGTCCACGGGGCCCGTGATCTCGACGCGGCGGTCCGCGAGGTCGGCCGGGATCGGCGCCACGCGCCACGCGGCCTCGCGCACGTACTTGGTCTCGGGCAGGAAGTCCGGCAGCTGGCCGGCGTCGAGCTCGCGCTGGCGCTGCACGCGGGCGGCGAGCAGCGCGCGCCGGCGCGGCTCGAACTGCGTGTGCAGGTACGCGAGGAAGCGCAGCGCGTCGGGCGTGAGCACCGTGCGAAACGCGTCGGTCACGTGTCCGAGCACGCGGACGTCGGCGGCGGCAGCGTGGAACTCGGCCATCTTGAAGGGTGTGTGGAGTGTGTGGAGGGTGTAGAGGGAGGGAAAGGTGCGCGGCAGGCGGCGAATGCGGGAATGAGGCTCGGAAGAGCAGCGGCGGCGCCGGGCGGCACAACTGCCGGCGGGCGTGGAATGGTGCCATCGACGAGCCCTGGATCATGGACGGCGCTTCACGACCTCCGCTCTTGTAGAGGAGTCTGGCTGGTTTTTGGAACTTATGCGGAGACGAGAGGAATGTATGGTTTGACAAAACAGACTTTTTGAGACTTGGTGTTTGTATGCAAAATAAATTCGCTGCCTCTCGATAAAAGAGCACTGTTTGCTCAAATGTCACGACAGGTCCGACCCGTCGTGAATGCGAGCGGCTTCAATTTGCTCTTGTACAGAGAGGTTCATTGCGCTCTTACAAGAGCCTCAACATGTTGACACGACGAAAATGGATTCACTTGACCAACACCTCCTGTCAAACACCTCGAACACGCCTCCGCCTTGTCTTCGCATTCCTCACCTCGCATTGCGCGACGCCCGACGCGCTTCCTTCGCCCAGCGCAAGAGCGTCTTGGGAACGCGCATGTGGCCCTCGACGCCTCCCCACAAGCGCTTTCGCCAGCAAAAGCCGCAGTACACGCAATGTTGAAGTTGTTGCCGACATCCGACACCGGATCGACACTCGACCCGACTTGACTCCACTCTTCCAATCCAGCACCTCATGCACACTTGTGCACTAACAACAGCTCTGTGTCACGCCACCGCGATCCAACAGGTCTGCGTCACGCCACCGCGTACGTCCAGCGTCACGCCACACCGCCGCGGACTCCGCTCACGACTGAAGCACCGGAGGACGGCTCGAGATCGCAAACGCCAAGTCGTATCACCCTTCGCACTCCTCTACCGATCTACCTATCCTGCGCGCACTGCTATCGCTACAGCATCCCGGACGTGAGTCCGTACGGCTTCGCTACTGTCTTGGTGTGCCGCCGGTGCGCCGCAAGCGCCTCTGGATATGACCGCGAGAGATCGATCGCGAGCGTGAGCGGCACGACGTTGCGCGCCTCCTCGATCAGGAACACGATCGTGCTGAAGGACGGACGCTTCGTGGGGTCGACATCCCAGCACGCGCGCATGAGTCGCATGAGGATCTCGGGGATGTGGTCGCGCAGCTCCGGCCGGAGCTCCTCGTGCGCGACCATGTACGCGAGGTTGATCGGGTCCTGGTCCAGATACGGCTTCTTGAAGCAGAAGAGCTCCCAGAGCACGATGCCGTACGAGTATACGTCGATCTTCTCCGAGTAGTCCTCGCCACGGAAGACTTCCGGTGCGAGCCAGCGCGGCGTGCCGCACATCGTCTGCGCGTTCGAGTTCGGGTTGAGGCTGCGCGAGAGCCCAAAGTCGCTCAGCTTGCATCGGAACGTCTCGGTGATCAGCAGGTTCTCGCCCTGCGTGGCCACGGGCGATCGAGAGTGCGTCAGATCGTCGCCTCAGACTCGAGATCACGCGCACACACACACCACACCACACCTTGATGTCACGATGCAGGACGGCGGGGCTGAGCGTGTGGAGGTAGTTGCACGCCTTGGCGCAGTCGAGCGCGATGTCGAGCGTGAGTCCCCACGTTATGTTGAGGCGCTTGCTCTGCGCGAGCTGGAGCAGGTCGACGAGCGAGCCGGCGCAGAGCTCCGTGAGGATGCAGAACGTGGGCGGCTCCGTGACGGCGCCGAGGAACTGCACGATGCTCGGGTGCGCGAGGATGGAGAGGATGGAGATCTCGCGCTGGAAGTCCTGCACGCTCTTGCGCGAGAAGCTCTGCGAGAGCAGGCGCTTGACCGCGAGGTGCTTGCCCTTGTAGAGCGCCTTGTAGACCACGCCAAAGTTGCCCGTGCCGATCTGCGCCTCGATCGCGATGTCGTCGAAGTGCACCTTGAGCCCGAAGAAGAGCGTGTTCTCGATGCGGCAGGACTCGGTGATCGGCGCCACGCGGTGCGACTTGTTCGAGAGCGCGACGTACACGAGCGTGCCCGCCTGCGTCGTGGCCTGGAAGTGGTGCGTCTGCGGCGACACGGTCACCGGCTGGCGCGAGAACAGCGTCCCCATGACGTGGGCAGATGCAACGAGGCTCAGACGACGTCGTGCGAGTGCGTTCTTGTTGACTATCATTAGTACGGCGATGACGAACGGAGACGCATATTCTACGACTACCAAGCTAGCGGTGACGAACGAGATACCGTCGACTACTGCGACTGCTACCAGCGGGTTACTGGTCTGCCGTGCAGAGCAACGCGACGCCGCGCAGCGTCCAGTGCAGCGGCCGGTGGTCGCGCGACGAGAGCACGACCGAGAAGATGTAGTAGCGGTCCGTGCGCAGCGCGTACTTGTACACGGGCGCCTCGTAGCCGCCGTACGGCCCGTAGTCGTTCGTGCGGTTCTTCTTCTGCGCCTTGGTCGTCGCCGTCACGTACACGACCGGCAGCGGCGCGAACAGCCGCTTCGGCTCGGCCTCGACGAGCGTGCCGTCGTTCCGGTTCCACGCCGCGCCGTCCACGAGCAGCCCGTGCACGAGGAGCCCGTCGCGCGGCGCCTGCTTGATCTGCTCGAGCTTCTCGTAGTCCGTCACCTCGCTGTGGTACACGACGTCGTCGAGTGCCCAGCGCTCGCTCGCGTGGTGCCGCGTCACCTCCTGCGTCATGGCGGTGAGCAGTCCCTGCGGGTTAGCGAAGCCCGCGAGCCAGAAGCTCGGCGGCCGGCCCTTCTCCAGCCAGCCCCGCAGCTGGATCGACCGGTCCGTGAGCCCCGTGAACCAGAGCCCGAGCGTCGACGAGAGCCACGAGATCTCGTCGCCCGCGGCGCCGTAGACCCACGCGCGCGGCACCTTCCCGTCGAAGATCGCGTTGATCGTGTTGCGGATCGCGACGGTGATGGCGATCTCGCCCGCGATCGCGCGCTGCGTCGCCTCGAGCGCGCGCTGCACGATCGAGAGCACGAGCTGAAGTCGCTGGATCTCCTGGAAGAGGAAGATGTTGAGCGGCGCCTCGACGCCGCCGAGCTTGGCCTTGATCGCGTGCACGGCGTCAGCCTCCACGAAGCTCTCGGGGATCGCGCCGGTGAGCTCCTTGCACTTGCGCAGCACGATGTCCTCACGCGTCTCGCCGCCGCGGCCGGCGCTGTGGTCCTTCGGCTGCGTCTCGAGGATCACGTTCATGAGCGACGTGACTTCTTTCACGCGGTACGTGAGGTCCGCGTTCGGGTGCAGCCCGAAGACCTCGGGCGAGTCCACCTTGGGGAACGCGCCGATGAGCCGGTGGAACTCCTCGATCTCCGCGGCGTCCGGGATGCAGTAGTTGAACATGGGCTGCTGCTGTCCACTGCTGCCGCTGCCGCCGCCGCTGCTGCTGCTCTTCGCGACAACGTTCTCCGGCGAGAAGGAGAACGCGCTGTTGAGCGCCGCCGGGTGGAACCACGCCTCGCAGTACGCCTTGAAGAGCCGCCGGTCCATCTCGTCCGTGATCCGTCCGCCGTAGTGCACCTCCGCCACCATGTACTGGATCGTCGCCCACGAGAGGCTCGACGTGTACAGGTGGCGCTCCAGGAAGCTGATCGCGGCGCTTAGGTCACTAGAGTTGAACTCGTACGGCACGCCAAAGCCGAGCGCGCCGAACTTGCGCCGCTCCTGCACGACCGAGTGCAGGAAACAGAACGCGAAGAGCAGGCTGCGCCACTGCGCGCTCTCGATGCGATCCAGCTTGTCTTGGTCCACGAGCACCGTGTACGAGCGCAGCATCCCGGCGCGCAGCCCAGCGGGCGGCTCGTTCGTCACCTTGGTGCACTTCTGCAGCAGCGAGATCGGAAAGCCCGCGTGCGGCTCGGACGTCAGGAACAACCGGAAGTCGAGCGTCGCGCTCTCCTTCACCTTCGCGAGCACGTCCTCCATCGTCTCCATGTAGTCCAGTCCGAGGTGGCAGTTCTGCAGTAGCACCCACGAGCCATTGAGCATCGCCGCGCTGATCGCTTTTGACGCCACGAGCTCCTGGCCCTCGCCCATCGAGATCGACTGGATGCTCTGCCGCTTCTTCCTCGCGAACAGCTCGATCGCTTCCGTCGGGTCGGCGCCGGGCGACAGCAAGTACAGCACGGGCGTCTCCGGCAGCATCTCGTTGAACACGCTCTCGACCGTGTCCGTGACGGCTTCCGTGTACCGCGGACCCATCGCTGGCAACTTGGAGAGGCTCGAGCCGCTCGCGCCTTCGACGAACTCGAGCGCCTTGAGGAAGTCGTTCACAGCCAAGATCGTCCGGTCTTCGCGCAGCGAACGGACGAGCAGCAGGCGGTGGAAGTGCAGGTTCGCTGTCATGGACCGCGGGTCGAACAAGATGCTCTCGTAGTCCGGCAGCGGCAGCCGCTCGGGTTCGTTGTCCTCGTACCACTTCCTCCAGAAGCTCTCGCTGCGCTCCAGGTCGGTCGGGAGGTTCCGCAAGTGCGGCTTCTCGCTCGCGATCTGCACGGCGTTGAGCCACGCCTGGTTCGTCATCCAGCTGAACGGCTTCGGCTGGTCCGACGAGAGCTTGCGCGACGCGCCGGCCTTGAGGAAGAGCGTGATGTCCGACGCGCTGATGCACTCGGCCGTCACGAGGATCTTGAGCGCGGTCATGAGCAGAAAGCTCAGCTTGTCCCTCTCGTAGAGCCCGCGGTTGATGTACCGGTACACAATATACGTGAGCGTGTCGATGACGTTGCTGACGCGCTTGGAGACCAGCGACGAGCGCTCGGAGACGTCGATGGCCTTCTTGAAGAGCACGAGGAACTGGTCGAGCGAGATCTGGTACATGACGTTCACGACCGAGAACTCGACGATGCCGAAGTAGAGCACCGAGCCGCGCGTAGCGACCGGCCGGTAGTGCTCGCGCTTCTCGTCGATGCCCTTCTTCATCTCCTCGGCCGCGACGATCTTGTCGTTCACCTCGGTCGCCTTGAGCTTCGTGCTCGCGAGCACGCTGATGAGGTCCAGGTCGTCGAGCAGGTTGCCCGTGTTCGCCGATAAGCGGTCGAGCAGGAGCGAGTCGAGCGCCAGCAGCGCCTTCGTGTTCGTGTTGAGGTCGGACTGCACGCGGAGGAGCTGCTCCTCGAGCGACTTCTGCTCCTTCTGGATGACTCGCGCGAGCAGCTGCTCCTCCAAGCCCTTCTGGGTCACCGTGAAGTCCACGACCATCGTCCGCGCCTGCAGCTCGGGCGAGAAGTGCGGGTTCGGCAGCCGCGTCGTCATGTACAGGCGGAAGTCGTCGTGGAACTCGCACACGCGGTCGAGGATGCTCACGAACTTGCTCTTGGCTTTCACCACGACGTTCTTGTCCAGGACGTTGTTCAAGATCGGGTCCACGTCTTGGTCCACGCCGTCGAGCACGAGCGCTCGGCCCTCGCTGACGCAGTACTCGAGGTGGTCGCGGAGCTTCGGACTGGCGATCGCGACCACGCCGAACGCCGGCAGGTGCTCCTCTTCGCGGTTCAGGACCCATGAGAGCGCCTGACCCTGCGGGTCGATGAGCAGCGGGAAGCGCGCGGCGCGCGCCACGAGCATCCCGTTCTGGATCGAGAGCGGGTCGGATGGCAGCCCCTGCATGCTCCAGTCGCTGATCATCCCGGGGTCGGTGAGGAACGCGTCGAGCGAGAAGTCGGTCGTGAGAGGGATGTGCTTGCTCGAGAGCTCCAGCGGGATGCGCTTGAGCAGGAGCAGCTCGCGGTACTCGCGGTTGAACGGTCCACCGTAGCAGAGGAACGCCGACGCCAGCGCGCAGTCGCCGACGAGGTGCAGCTTGCGCTCGACAAAGCGGTTCGAGTCGTCGGTCCAGCGGAGCTTCTCGCCGCCGAGCCCGTTAATGAGCGCGGTCGCCTGCTCCATCTTCTTCTTCGTCGCGTGTGCGTACTCCTCGACCTTGGCCTTCTCCTCCATCTGAGCTTGGAAGTCGTCCTGCAGGCGTGTGAGCACGGCTTGGCACTTGACGAGTTTGTCCTCGGACGACTGGAGGCTCGCCTGCGCGGCCTCGAACTTACCTTCGGCGATCCGCAGCGCCTCGAGCTTCGGCTTGACCACTTTCGACGCTTCGTGGTACATGCTCATCGCCTTGACCCAGCAGAAGAGTCCTTCGGCCGCCTTGGAGGCGTTCTTCGCCACCGGCGCAGAGAACCCTTCGAGGTCCATGTACGGCGTCATGAGCTCGATCGTCTCGTCGTTGATGTTGTCCTTGAGGTGCTTGGAGAAGTAGAAGATGTTCTGGAGGAACCGCGTGTCCGCGAGCATCCCGGACTTGACGATCTGGAACGAGTCGAGCACGAAGTCGAACGACTTCTTGTCCTTCCCGACGCCGAGCGTGATCGGGGACTTCTCGACCTTGAGCATCGGCATCATCTGGAGGATCGCGACGCAGTCGAAGATGAGCTTGATGATGTCGCCGGGCTTGGCGAGCTTCTTGAGCTCGTTCAGGTCGTTCGGCTTGATGCTGCTCACCGCGCGCTCGGCCTCGTCGAGGAACGGCTGCGCCTTCTTCAGGTCCTCCTCCGCGTCCTCCTTCTCCTTGAGGATGACCGTCGCGTCCGACTGGCACTGCTCCTTGATCTTCTGCACGATGTCGTTCTCCTTCTTCGCCTCGAGGGACTTGACCTGCAGCGTCTCGAGCATCTTGTTCGCCGCGGCTTCGGCCACGACGAGCTTGGACTCCTCCTCCTTGAGCACGACCTTCATCTTCTCCACGTCCTGCGCGCCTTGCACGAGCTTCTGCAGGCCGATGTTGATCGAGCTCTCGTTCCGGTTGATCTCGCCGAGCTTCTCGCTGTAGATGCTCTTGTAGAGCGTGAGGAAGTGCAGGAACGACCGCGGCGTCTGGAACACGTGCCGCCGCATCTTCGCAAAGTACTCGCCGCAGGTCTCCACGACGACTTGGTGGATACGCCCCATCTGCGCGATGAGACTCTCCTTCACCACGGACGAGCCTTCGATCGCAAAGCTCTCCAGGTACCCGTTGCTCACGGCCACGAGCGCCTCTTCTGGCCACGGCAGGAACCAGTCGATGGTGCAGCCGCTGATCAAGTTGGGGAACTCGCGACACCGGTCCGCGAAGCTCTTGCTCACGGGGGAGAGGCACAAGAGCAAGTGGAGGTTCCGCCGCACGCGGTCGAAGAAGAACCGGATCAGGTTGTCGATCGTGTCCGGGAGCTCTGGGTGCGCCTTCTGCATCAGGTTCCGGAGCTCACTCGCCATCACGGTCAGCTCGTCTCGCGGGAAGAGACCGGGGATCTCCCCCGTCGCCAGGAGCGAGTTGATCTGCTCGAGGAACGACTCGTCCTTGATCTCGGCTTCTGTGATGAGGAACGACACGCCCTTGCCCACTTGGCCAGCGAGCTTGAACAGCGACCGCAGGTCGTCCAGGAATGACAGGAGGTTGTACGTCTTTGTGATCGTGATCTGAAACACTTGGTAGCCGGCGATGATGGACGCCAGGCGCGCGAGCGACTGCTTCCCGGACCCGCCGACGCCCACGAGCATCATGTGGTTCTGCGGCATGCCGAGCACGCGCGAGATCCGCACGAGGTGCATCAGCGCCTCGTCGAACAGGATCAGCGAGAGCTTCTTGCCCGGGTTCTCCTTGTTGAACTGCGCCAGGAGCTGCTCCGTGCGAGCGCGCACCGCCTGGACGCTCGGCGCGCTCTCGTAGTACTTTGGCGCCTCCTCGACGACCTCGCCGTACTCGTCGACGACAGCTTCTCTCAGGAAGTCGACGAAGACCACGAGCGGCTCGGGCTTCTCCTTCGTCGACGGCTTGTGTAGCACCGAGTCCGTGATGGCCGCGATCTCGTCGCGAAAGCGCTGCTTGTCCTCGACCGATACCAGGCGGTCGCTGAACACGCGCTCGCTCTCGTGGCGCCACAGGCGCGTCAGCACGCGCTCGGACGTGACGCTGTCGATCGGCGCGCGCATGATGCCTTGGTAGCACCGGCTGAGCTCGCGCATGCTGAAGAAGTAGTGGAACTTCTGCGGGGTGGGGAGCATCGCCTTGCGCATCCACACCCACAGGTGGCTCGACGCCGTCGCGAGGCGGTGCGCGACCTCCAGGATCGCTTTGCGCGCGGCGCTGTCGATGTCTCCGAAGCGCCAGCGCACCATCTGACCGTAGATCGCTTCCACGAGCTCCGAGGTCTGCGACAGGATGTTGAGCACCATGAAGTGGCGCTTGAGGCGGTTCGGGATGTCGTTCTTGCCGCCCTTGGGGTGCCCCATCGCCGCCAGGTACCGGAGGTCCTCGATCACCTTGATGTCGCCGCGCTTGTCCTTGTCGAGGAAGCACAGCGTGCTGGTCTCGATGAGCTGCCGCGCAACCTCGAGCGTCGGCTGGTCCATCCATTCGTTGAGCGCCGGCATGGACAAGTCGTCCAGGAAGAACGTGAGCTTCTTCCCGTTCGCCGGTCCGAACGTCTTGCCCCCGCGCTTCTCGAGCTCCGTCTCGATCACGCTCTGGAAGCTGCCAGGCTGACTCGCGCCGGAGAAGATGACGTTCTTGAAGATGTGGTCGTCTGCGCTGCGTCGACTCTCGCAGAACAGTCGAATGATCGTCGACTTGCCCGTGCCAGTCTCGCCCACCAGCATGACTGGGAACTGGCACGAGTGCAGGTGGTCGATCAGGTACAACGAGCGGGACGTGTCGGCGTTCGGGATGATGAGGCTCGCGACGTTGTCCGAGGTCGCGAGCAGGTTCTCGCCCGCCTCGAACGTCCACTTCTCCCACTCGAGCGTCGACGAGTGCAGGAAGTAGTCGTAGACCGTCGCGTTCTTGTCGCCCTCGTCGCTCTTGGGGAACGCCAGTGACTTCTCGCTCAGGTACCGACTCAGCTTGGCGCGATCGTCGAGATCCAGGATCCCGCCCACCGCCCACGACAACGCGAAGCCGAACAACCGCTCGAGCTCGAGCTCGAGATCCGCTCCCGACTCGCTCAGCTCGCAGCGCAGCAAGAGACTGTGGAGCAGATTCAAGCACGACTGCATGAGCGCGACTCGAGGCACCGAGATGACTGGACGGCACTGCTTGCTGCAGAACTCGAACAGATGACCCAGGCCACCGCCGCCACTCGTACCGCTGCAGCTTCCCACCATCTGCGCCACACACTTGCGCAGGTGGTCGCGGTACAACTCGGGACGCGTGAGCAGCCAGCCGTGCACCACCGGCTCCCAGTCGAGGTCGGTCTCGCTCACGTAGATGATGCCTGCGCGCGAGACGGTTGCAGGCGACGCGTTGCGCAGATCCTCCACCTCGAACATGAGCTTGCAGTTCTCGGTCATCGGGATGCGGTCTCCGTTCGCGAGCGTCAGGATCTTGTTGTCGTCCAGCACGGTGTTGAGGTTCTCGATCCAGATCGCGTCGACGGGTCCGTCGCACACGATCCACGACACGTCCTTGCGCGATCGGTCGTTGAACTTGGCCCAGATCGCAGCGAAGACGCCGTCGACCCACTCTCCGGACAGCTTGTCCGTCTCGCCGAACATCTCTTCGGGCCGGATCGCCTTCGGGTTCATCCGGATCTGGCGGTGCGGCGTCTTTGTCTGCACGCTCAACGCCGACTGCAGCGTACGGAAGATCTCCGACTTGCCCGAGCCGGCCGGTCCGACCAGGATGATCCCGTGCCGCACGATCGTCGTGTCGTAGAACTGCAGCACCTTGGTCGTCCACGCCGGACTCTCGACGCGGCTGCTCTTCACGAGCACTTGCGAGATCGCGTTGGCGATCTCGGCGTTCTTGCTGGACGGGTTCTGCTCAACGCCGGGGAAGATGTCGCGCAGCAGCGAGAGGAAGATCGGGATGTCCTGCGCGACCAGCTTGGACAGGTTCATGTCCCGCAGCGTCGTCATGAGCAGGAGCTCCTCGTTCGCCATGAGGTTGTTGCGCTTCGTGGTTCCCGCCGTGCGCAGCACCGACAGGATGTTCCGCAGCCCAAAGTCGTAGTGCCGCTGCTTCGAGAGCTGCTCCTCGCAGATGTTGTATAGCGTCTTGAACTTGCGCGCGAGCTCCGCGAACGAGTCGTAGCCGACCGAGCACAGCTTGACCTTCATGATGATCTCGCGGTCCGGCACCATCATCGACACGCCGCGGAAGAGTGCCTTGAGGTTCTCCGGGAGCTCCTGGCGGCCTTGGTAGCCCGGGTTCATCGTGATGAAGTACGCCACGTCGTGGTTGAGCGCGATCGCTTGCGGGTCGCCCGGGAACGAGAACGACGAGCTCTGCAGGCGCTTCGCGTTCGTGATCGCGAGCACTTGCTGCGCCACGACCGAGAGCACCGGCAGCTCGATGCGGTTGAACTCGTCGAAGCAGCCCCACAGCCCGCCTTGACACAGTCCCTTGAAGATCTTGGCCATGTCCGAGTACCGCTGCTGGTCGGTGCAGTTGGTCACGATCACGTACACGCCGAGACTGCGGCCGAGATCCTTCACCGTCTCGGTCTTGCCTGTTCCCGCCGGACCTGCCGGCGCACCGCCGAGATGCATCCCGAGCGCCTGCGAGAGCGTGATGTACGCGCGGTCCGTGAGCGGGGTGATGACGAGGCGCTCTTTGCAGCCCAAGTACTCGAACGAGTACTTGAATTCGACGTCGCAGATCGATATCAGGCACGCGTCAGCGCCGACGTTGTCGTGCGCCGGCGACTGCTTCCAGTAGAACCGCGCCTGCTTGAGCCACTCGAAGTCGTTCGCGTCCGCGACTTTCTTCTCCTTGTACAGCCGGCAAAGCTCGAGGAAGCAGTCGCGCTGGTGCACTTGGATCGTGATGAGCGTCTCGACCTTTGTGCGCGTCATCTTCGTGCCCAGATCGGTCAAGCACCACGACGACAGCTCCGAGAGCATCGAGCCGTGCTTTTTCGCCGTCTGCTGCATGATGGCTTTCGTGGATCGGCACTTCTGGAGAGCGTCCTGGCACTCGGCTGTCCAGCTCAGCTGGATCCCGAGCAGCGCGAACTGGCCGCAGTACTTCGACACGAAGTCGCGCAGCGAGCCCGAGTTGCACTCTGCCGCGGCGCTCCGGCAGATCGCCTTCATTGTCACGCGCATCTCTTTCTCGACCATGCGCAGCCAGTCCTCGATGTTCCCGTCCGCCACGACGGGGTTCGCGAGCGTGATCACCTCCTCGTCGCTGCCGACCATCGACTTGAGCTTGAGGATCTTGCGCTTGTCTCCGTTCGGCTTGTCCTCGTGCACCACTTGGTCGATGCTGTCGAAGATCTTCTCGTAGTACTGCTGCACCGCCATGGGGTCCGAGCCGCGCGACAGGATCAGCAGCAGCAGCGGGTTCGACACGAAGTAGAACCGCGGGAACTTCTTCCGCTTCTGCTCCAGGTAGCCCTCGAGCGACTTCTGGCACTTCTCGAGCTCGCCGAACAGGATCGGCAGCGTGCTGCGCAGCAGCTCGTTCGAGCAGCACCCGACCACGAAGCCGATCTCGGACGCCTTCGTCATGATCTTGATCCAGTCCTTGTCGATCTTGGCGAACTTCTTCGCCTCGAGCGGCATCTGCTTGGCGATGTCACCTCCCGTGAACACGGACTCGAGCGACATCCACAGCGTCTGCACTTTGATCCAGAGCTCTAGGATGTCTGCCGTGTCGGAGAGCTGAGCGAGCTTCGCCTGCACGCTGTCCTTAAAGAACACGACGTGGCGCATGCTCAGCATGGCTTGCAGCTGCAGCTGGCTGTCCTCCAGGTCTTCGATCACGAGTCCGTAGCCCTTGAGGATCGGGACGTTGCGCGACCGCCACTCGCCGAACTCGAACGACGTGCCCGCCCACCGCTCCTTGATGTCCTTGATCTTGTTCTCGATCTGCAGCTGCTTCTGCGCGCTCTCGCAGATGTTCTCGACGTCCTCCTTCCACGTCAGTAGCCGCACCTCCACGATGTCCTGGAACTTGAAACTCTCGCTCTCGACCGGCAGGTTGTGCCCGCACGTGCGGATGAGCTCTTCCCAGTGGCGCGCCTTGACGCTCTCCCTGCTGAGCTCGCGCACGAGCGGCAGCATGTCGAGAAACTCGTTGATGTCTTTGCGCAGGATGTGGTACGCCTCCCACTCGCACAGCTTCTTCGGCATCTTCTTGCACCGGTGGTCGAAGCCCGCGAACGCGTCCCCCATGCGCTGGATGTTCGCGCCGACCTGGCTCCACGCGATGGCTTTGAACTCCTCCATCGCGTTCACCACATCCATGTACAGTCCGTAGAGCTGGTCGAGCAGCGCCAGCTCCTTCTTCGTCCGGACGAGCTCCGGGTACTCGGTTGTACGCATCCCGAACAACTCCTCGCCGGCCGAGTACACCTCCAGCTTCCTCTCGCGCGTCAGGATGAGGTCCTTGAACCGCTTCAGCCGCTCGACGGCCTCCGCTGGCTGCAGCCCAGACACCATCGGGCCGTTCTCGTTGTAGTCGCAGCGGAACTGCAGGACGTCGACCTGGAAGTCTTTGACGTCCTTGATCAACTGCTTCTTGAAGACGCCCTGCACCTCCGAGAGGTTGTCCGTCACCTCTTCCGCGTAGTCGACGAGCTTCCGCCACGAGCTCCGGATCACACTCTTCTGGTCCATCTCTTCCTTGTCCATGTACCCGCCGGGGAGGAAGTGCTCGAGCATCTCGTACATGTCTGTGATCGGGTTGATCTCCATCTCGATCGCTGACTCGCGCTCGCGGATCTCCTTTAGCACGCCCATGACGAACCGCAGCGAGTCCAGCGAGTCCACCTGCGTCGCGAGCTTGATCGTCGTCACGCGGACGTACTCCATGAGGTTCGTCAGCGCGGACCGCGCTTGCTGGTGCACCTTGTCGGAGTACTGGACCTTCCACTGGCGACACTCGTTGCGCAGCTGGAGCTTGAGATTCTTCGTGTTGAGCGAGAGCACGGCGATGTTGTGCACCGGCGCGATGTGGTTGATCTCGGCCTCGACGCTCATGAAGTTCTTGAGCTCGCTCTCGAAGTCCTGGATGAGCGGGTTGCGCTTCATGAACTGGTTGTACCGGAACTCCATGTCCTCCTTCCAGAGCCAGTCGTACTTCTTGAACTTGCTCAGGTACTCGTGCACTTGGTTCTTCGTGCCGTGCAGCGCGCCGGTGAGCAGGATCGCGACCTTGATGATCTCGGTGTCGCACCCGAGCTTCTCGAACAGACTCACGCGCGTGTGCTCGGATTGGATGTGCTGCTGGCCCCACTCGTAGAGGCTCTTGGAGCACTTCAGGACTGCTACGGCGGAGCGGTTGATCGCTCGCTGGATGTCGTCCAGCGACGGACTGAGACGCACGGACGGGACCGAGAGCTGCACATCGACCTCGAAGAACGGACGCTCGAGAAACAGGAACCCCGTCCCCGCCTTGGAGCACACGCGCTTCTTGATCGCGTCGAGCGACTGCTTCGTGCAGTTGAGCAGCGCGCGATAGAACAGGTTCTTGTAGTGGCTCCGGAACGCGGCCATCGACTCCTGGTCGCACACGATGCGCTCGCCGTGCTCGTCCAGTATCGTTGCCATCGCCGACGACCCGCCGATCGACATCCCCATAGGCGACGCTGGCAGCGTGATGATAGACACCGCCGGCGTGGCGTCGAGCGTGTACTCGCACAGCAACCGGAGGACGTCTTCGACCGCGTTCTCGATCTCGACGTTCTTCGCACTGAGCAAGACGGTCACGTTGCCCACGTGCTTCTCCTGTATCCGCACAAAGTCGTCGAGAGCGAAGGACTGGTCTGTCGGCAGGTACACGAGTGACGCGCGCGAGACCACCTTGAGGTTCTTCTCGATGCGGTTCTCGATGATGTCGTACACGTTGTTGATCAGCTCCTCGAGCCGCTGCAGCCCAAAGTGCGCCTGCATCTTGTACGCGTCGATGTTCATGCTCGTCCACGTGAGCGTGACCATCCCTGGCCGCAGCTTCTGCTGGAGATCCTCCAGGTGCGGCTTCAAGAGCGTCGCGGTCACCGAGATGATCTTGGATGTGACGCGGTCGTACTCCTTCAGCGTGTACGTGAGGTCGTTGTAGTACATCTTGAACTTGTCCTCCTGGAGCATCACCATCTTGGCGTTCTCGGGCACCTCGATTCCCATCCGATCGAGACACTTGGCCTCGCGGATGAGCTGGAGGATCTCTTTGTCAAAGTTCACGTACAACTTGCCTGTCTCGGGGTGGCGGATGATCAGCGTCGCGTGCAGACCCGCCTTCGCTGTCTCCACCGAGCGACACCACGCCTCGTACCACAGGTACTCGAACGCGACGAGCGTCCGCGCCACTTTGTTGTACATCTTGATGATCTTCTTCGAGTCCTTCGTCGATAGGACAGTGGGGTTGCTCTCGAACTTGCGCATCGGCTCTTCGATGCGGCGCAGCAGGTGGCGAGACCAGAGGATGTTACCCGCCACTGGTGGCAGGTTGCGCGCGATCGGCGGGTCGTGCCGGTACTTCTCGTAGATGTCCTGCACGTTCGTGAGGTCGAGGCCGTAGTTGTGGAAGATGACGGTGAACTTCGAGTCCAAGTCTGTGCGCAGGCTCTCTCGCTGCAGGATCGACTGGAACTGCTTGAGCAAGATCAGCGACTGCTCGATGCTCGTGATGCTGTCGAAGCTCACGTTGATGAACTGCTGCAGCGAGGCTTCGAGGTCGGAGATCTGGATGTTGAACTCGACGTAGTCGCGGTCGAACTTGTTGTTGTGGTAGTCCAGAAGGTCGTGCTTGTTCGCCTTGAACTCGCGGATGATCGTGTTGAACGACGCGAGCAGCGTGTCCATGCCCTCGAGCGAGTGCAGAGCCAGCGAGCGGAACTGGTGGATCGTGCTGAACATGTCGATGAGCTTCACGACGCGCCGACAGAAGAGGTCGAACTTGCCGAAGATCTGCGTCTCGCTAAAGTCGAACTGCTTCCCCTTCGGCATCGTCAGCAGCTTGTCCTTCGTGAGTCGGTACTGCTCCTGGTAGGCCTCGTTAAGTTTCAGACACGACTCGAGGTCGACCAGCAGCGCCTCTGGGTCTTTGTCCCAGATGCTCTCGGGCGGATCCTTGCCGAGGATGCTCTTCTTGCACAGCGTGATCATCTGGTTCGTGATCTTCATGAACAGCTTTGTCATGCGCTCGGTCGTGTTGTAGTACCGCGCGATGGTGTGGATCATCTTGACAGAGTTCATGAGCGCCGGCAGCGCGTCGATCACAGATCCAGGGGTGCCGACGTACAGCGGCTCGATAAACCGCTCGAGCGTCGCGAGGTACTTGACGTTGTCCTTCGCTTCGTTCGACGCCTCGGTGATGTTCGTGTCGATCTGCTTCCATTGCCGCAGCAGTGACCCGATGCTGAGCTTGTCGAGGCCGCCGTCCTGCACCTTCGACACGACGCTCAGCACGCCGGTCACCATCTTGCACTCCTTCGACTTGAGCTGCTCGGTGATGCCCATGAGTCGCTGCAGCCGCCGCTTCCAGTACTCGAGCTCCGTGTCCGGTCCAGCGTCGTGGGACTCCCAACGTCCCTGGTCGTGGTCCTCGAGGTACGACTCGGTCTGCTTGCACCAGTCCTGCACGAGATCGACGAAGTGGTAGACCGCACTGTCGTCCGACGAGAGCCTCGAGAGGCTCCGCGAGTCGTTCGGGTCGAAGCGCTTGTCGGGCTTGCGCAGGTCCAGCCCGGTGTTCATGGCCTTGAGGTT
>JAASGM010000221.1:0-28395 GCA_023334215.1 Globisporangium cystogenes | reverse complement strand
GCCTGCGCGCCAGCGCCGGAGCAGATGGCGCCACCGATGTCGTAGGTGGCGTCGCGGCAGACGCTCACGTGCGTCGCCTGCGCGGCCAGCGCTGCGAACGCCGCCGACGCCGCGAGCGTCAGCGACCACGCGCGCAGCATAAGGCACTTGCGCTGTCCCCTTCTTGCTTAGCCCTCTTCGTCTTTCGGGGCGAGTGAGGGAATGGAGTGTGTCGGGTGGGTTGAGCTCCTGGTGGCTGGTGGGGCAGCGTGGTCACTGTGGCCGGAGCGAGCGAACTGACTCGGAGCGGTGAGCCTGCCATCCGTCCTGGCACTGGTGTCGAAAGTATCGAGATGGATGGAGGACCCGGAGCAGGTGTCGCGTGCATGTCGAATCCTCCGTTAAAGTTAATGCTTCCCACCAATCCGAAATGAAATAGAGATCAAGTGTACTCTATCGCAGATGCCGTAGGTACACATTCATTTGTCCGAAGTGGTTGGTCCGATCACTCAACGTATTAGTGTTGCCAACAGGTACGGCACCGCTGGAGCATCATGAGCGCCATGAGCGCGAGTTGTTGCGCTGCCTCCGTCGAGACGTCAGGCCGGAGGGGGGAAGTCTCATGATGGAGTTCCAGCGCAATACGTTGACACGTTGAAGCAGGGTTGAACGAGTACTGGATGGCGAGCTCAATTCGCCATTCGACACACGTAGACGAACCAAACTGGAAAGACGCTCAACTCAAGTGGCCTCAGCACCACCAGAGTCTCTGCCAGGCACCTCTTGACGGCGTGGGCTTTTGCGGTCGCAAACTGCGCTGGTCACACGCTCGAAGTGCAGACCGAGCCTGTTCAGCCAATACCAGTACTCATACAAGACGCGACATGGTGCAGGCACCCGCGCCAGCGCTATATCTACAGCACGCACCCTCCTCCTGTCTGCTCGACCCGCTACCGCCGCCACTCGTCCTCTTCCTCCTCACTCGGTCGGGTCGCACAGAATCGACGAGATCGAGCCGCGCTTGCGACTGGCATTCGTGGTGGTTGACGGGCGCCCCAGCACGACGTCCATGGAGCAGCTCTCAAGGAGCGTGCGCAGGTGCTGCTGCTCCGGCGCACTGTTGCGGCGCACACGGATGTCGCGCCGGCAAGGGATTTTGATCGGAGGCGGCGCGTGGAGCCGGAGACTCTGCAGCCCGTTCTTCCTCTTCCGCAAGGCTGTCGGGGCTACCGCACCAGCGCCACGCTTGACATCCGCGACAACTCGTTGCGCAGTGTCATCGCACGACTGCGGCGGTGCTTTAGCGCACTCGTCGCCTCGCTGCTTGCTTCTGGTGGCCACTTCTCGTTTGGGAGCTCTGTTCGCTGCACTCGCTCGCGCCTTGGAGCTCCTTGTGTCCGCGGTGTCGCTCTGGAGCGATCTGGGCGGGACATTGTTCGCCGGAGTGCTTGGCTCGACCGCGTGACTCATCGTCACGTGTGGGAAGCTGAACGCTGCAGTTATCGCCACCGAACCCGAGGGGCTGCGAGCCTTCGCGTCAGCCCGAGCCTTTCGACTCTTCTCATTCGGGTTCTCGATCACAGCCGACAGCTCCAAGCGCAGCGTGTCGATCTGGGACTGGAATCGCTTCAGCTCCGGCTCGGACGCACTCGCAGCAAGCGACTGGAGCGAATTGATGCGGTTTACGAGGCTGCGAATGCGGCGGTGTGGCCAGCGATCGAGCCCGTTGCGGCGACAGATCTTCTTCATCAGCGTGATGCACACGCCAAGCTCCTTCGCGACCACCGCCATGGGCTTGTTGAAATGTGGCCGCAGCACGTTCAGAGTGATCTCCTTCACGTTCACGCTCGGCAAGTGTGGCGACATGGACGGCAGCGTGTGTCTGAAGACGCTGGCTGGGCTGACTTGCGCAGGCGCTGCTTCGTCTTCTCCGATCCCGAACATCATCATCTCCGCGAAGTTCGCCATCGGGAAGGTTGTCTCGGACTTCGGGACGAACGCGCCGTCGTCGCCCTCGAGCTGTCCCTGGAGCGACTGCTGCTGCATGCTTGCAGCGACAGAGGCGGCAGCAGCAGACATGGGGCTCAGCTGCGGGTACCCTGGCGCTTGGTGGTGGTGGCCTTGAAGCTCGTGCTGCATCATCCTCGCTGCTCCGGCGACAGGCGATAGCTGGAGTCCGAAGGCCCCAATGTGCTGCTGCTGTGGTTCTCCCTGGAACTGAAGCAGGTGGTTCAGGTGCTGCGGCGACACTGCCATGGTGGGCGAGCACGCCGCAGCTGCCGCGACCTGCTGCTGATAGCTGAGGTCCATGAACTGCGGCGAGTGAAGCAGCATGGTGTAGAGGTTCCCGGGCGAGGACTCGAACGCCCACGCGTCACCCGCCGGGTATCGCGGTTGGAACTGGGTCATGTCCTTGAGCATCGTGGGCGAAACGGGACTGGCATCGCTCGCCGAGGGCTCATTGTGGTCCGCGATCCCCGCCTTCTGCTGCTGACCCGGCTGATCCTGCTGGAGCTCAACGTTGACACTGAGCGGTGACGGCAGGCGGGACGCCAGCGGTGAGAGCGCGAAGACGCCGAGTCCGAGCGCGGGCGAAAACTTCCCGAGCTCTCGAGCCGCGAGATTCATGTCGGCGTCCGAGAGCTCGAGGTGCGCGCTCGGAGGAGGCGGGATCGCGATGCTGGGCGGCACGGGCAGCTGCCGGCGCCGCTGCCACTCGCCCGCAGCGCGCTGGTGCTCGCTGCCGCTCATCTCCAACGCGAGAAGAGCAAGTGTGCGGGCGTCCTGCGGAGCTTCTTAAGAACGTGCCCGAGGAGTCTCCGGGAGGTCCGCGGACGTGCACTGGCGCGAGCCGAGCGCGATCTTTCGGGTGATGCGCCGCGGTGATTGGCTAAAACCTGAACCGACATATTGGCAAATTAGGCGAATTGTCCAATTTGATCCTTCGTAGCTGTATCCTCTTGGATTCGAGCTTAGAGAATGCAGATACGCCTTCGATACTTGATCACTTGATTGTGGCTTTAGACACGGACACCACTGACAAGCAGCTCGCTCACGTGTTCTCTGACGATGCCCTCGCCATCGGAAGAGTGCGGGCAGTGCATGGCGGCGAGCAGGAGCACCAGAGTTCAGACAACTCGGTCCAGTATCCGAGGGATTTTTTTCTCGTGCTCATGTATCGAGGTCGCTTGCAACAGAACACGTTCGAATGCTGGAGTCGTGCTTATCGATGACTGGTGGCATCACAGTACATACTAGTACGTCCGTTTGAGATGCCGCTGGCGAGAGTATCGAACAAGACGCGATCGAACCGAGGCGTGCTCGACGTATTCATGCAGCTCTCGCCCCTGACATACAGTAAGCCACCACCTTGTACACTCTGTAGCGCAAACACGAAAGTAGCCGAACGCAGCTTCAGAAGCCAGATGCGTGCAGCGACTTGCACTGCACTCCAGCAGGACTCCAGATCGTCGGAGGAACGGCAGGACGCCGACAAGCGGTGTGACGAATCGCGCCACCTGGTTGCTTTTCTCAGCGCCTCCTCCACCGCTTTACTCGATTCTCGTGCGTGTTCCGGCGGTGTCGCCGGCTGGACGTGAACTCACGCTCGTCCCAGCTCCTGCTGCTCCTGTGAACACCCACACTGCAGATTCCTCCCAGTCGTGTGCAGGAGCTCCGAGAGCCCTGGTCCTGACGCGGCAGAGAGCGGGACGCACTCGAGACAGGTGTCCGCGTGCTGCTGTTCCTGCTCCTGCATACCCGTCCCCCATCGCTGGCGCAGCGGCTCGGCAGTCCAACCAGTCAACCACGACGCTCTGCTCAGCTCTGAGCATTCCGAATTTCGGGTGCTGGTGGTGGGCGATGCGAGCCGCAGAGGTGCTGTGGCGGTGGTGTTCTGGCGGCTCCCTCTTCCTCCTCGTGCTCCTCGCTTCCAGCCATCTCCTCGCAGCTACAGCAACGCGCGTGGGAACATGGAGCCCCTGCTCCTTGGACGCAACGCCGGACGGCTTTCCCAGTCTCGGTGCCCAGTGTGCGAACGCAGTGGTGCCGCTGTGCGTCGGCGGAATCTGCTCCGACCCCGACGGCCAGACGATCACACTCTTCCTCAAGCGCATCGTCGCGACAAGTTCGAGCATAGTGGCGCGCAATGTGTGGGTGGTACCCGACCGCGGCGACTACGTGCTCCCAACCCAGACCGACACACAGATGCAGATGATCTTCCGCCAGCTCGGCGGCGAGGCGAGTGTGTACACGCTTGACCAGCGCGGCACGGGCCGAAGCTCTCAGATCCTTTGCGACACCTCGGCGTCGTCCGGCATCTCGAGCGTGCAGCGGTGCGCGCAGGCGCTCAGCATCGTGCTCGGAAGCAACCTCGTCGCGTTCTCGCTGACCAGCGCGGCGTATGATCTCGTCTCGCTCATCACGCTGTTGCACGCCAAGACGGAGGTGTTCGTGTACGGACTCGGCTATGGCACACTCGTGGTCGAGCGCCTGCTGCACTTCGGACTGGCGGACGTCAAAGGCTACATCCTGGACGGCAGCGCCACGACCTCTGGTGCGAAGAGGAGTTCGTTCGCGTACATCTCGAAGGCCGACGAGGAGTTCGGGCAGATCGGCGACGCGTTCCTGGCGTTGTGCGAGAAGGACGCGGCGTGCTCAACAAAGTTCCCGGACAGGTCCGTGTCGAAGGTGCTCAGCCGACTGCTCGTGAACCTGGACGACGCCGCCAACACGACCAGTGACTCAAACTGCGCGTCGGTGTTCCAGACGCAACCCGTCAGCACCAGCACCGCGACTACATCAGACAATCCGGCTTCGTTCAAACTCCGCCAGACACTCGCGTCGCTTATGCAGAACTCGACTGAGCGAGCGTTCATCCCGGTGCTGATCTACCGACTCGACCGATGCAGCACCAAGGACAAACCCGTGCTGAAGCAACTACTCGCACGGCTCCAGACACGCGAGGCGCAGCTCGTTGCGAGGAAGGAGGTCGTGCACGAGATCATCGCGTTCTCGGAGCTCTGGGAATCGCCTTCGGCGATGGAGACGAAGCTCACAGCGCGCTTCACCGAGACAAAGATCAGCTCCGGACGCGTCTTCGACCAGCTGCTGCGCTACTGTTTGTTCACTGGCGACACCTCCGAGGCATGCACCGAGCTTGGAGCATCTGCCGCCTCGGGACTCACAAACTCCACACGATTGGCATACACTCGCGATGCATACTGGAACGTGGCAGCGACGATCCCGGCGACTTCGAGCGTGCTGCTTCTGGGCGGAAGTCTCGACGGCCAGACCCCGATCAAGTACGCGCAGGATCTCGAGGACGCGCTCAAAGGGACTTCGAAGGAGCTGCTCAAGTTCGACGCCGCCACGCACAACGTTCTCGCAAGTTCAGTGCTGAGCGACGGCTCGTCGTGCGGCCTCGCCATCCTCGAGTCGTACGTCACGAACAGTGGGAACCTGAACAAGTACGACGCGTCGTGCATCGACAAGCTGCCGTCGCTGAGCTTTGCGCTGACTCGCGCCTTGAGCCTCGCAATCCTGAATACCACAGACGCGTACGACGGAGAGCTCGTGACGGCGCCGACTCCGAGCACCCCGAGCAACTTCGCGAGCACTGGCGGCAGCAGCAGCTCGAACGATGCGGGCGACTCTTCTGGCGCCGACAGCGACCCGGCCGCGCTCAAGAAGGAGAACAAGTCGCTGAAGGAGGTGGTGCGGCGATACCGCATCGCGTTCATCGTAACCGTGAGCATGCTGCTACTCATGTTTGTGGCGTTCGGGCTGATCCTGTTGCGCTGGTGGCGCGAGCGGCAGTACCGCCGAGAGCAAGCGGTCATCGCCGCCCTGCGACAGCTCGAGGAGACGCCCGAGTACGACGACATGGAGCGTTCGGAGCGCATCCGCAAGATGAAGGTCCGCTCGACGATCCACTTTCGCAGCATGTCGAGCGAGGACGAGGAGGACTGGAACGCTGGTACCGCGAGTGACCCGCCACCGCTGTCAGGCGACTCGTTCTTGGACTGGAACTTCCGGTCGAACCCGCGGCGCACAGCGGACGACGACGACGAGATGTACTTGGGCACCATCCAGCCGCCGCCGTTCAGCGACTGGAGGTACTCGTCGGCGAACCACCTGCGCATGTAGCATACAAGGAGATTGAATCGTGCAGAACAACAACACGCTGCAGTATTTATCATCGAAAGTGTATGTCGGTGGTCCAGAGGCCACTGCGGCTCTCGAGACGCTGGTCTTCCGCAACTGTCCGACGTTCCGCATGCCGGAGACCGTCCGAGCCTTCTCGTCGCTCGTGGCCGTGTACCTGTACGATCTGAAGCTCGTGGACTGGGCCGAGACTGCTGCACTGACGAGAACGTATTACCCGACCCTGCGGCACCTGGGCATGTTCGGCGTCGACCTCAGTGCATTCGGCAACGGCGCAAGCTTCCCGCCAGGTCTCTCCGCAACTCGCTCCACCCATTTCGCATCTCGCAGTTGACACTTGAGCAGTTGACACCGGAGCAGCCAGCTGCACGGAGCTGCAGCTCCGAAAATTCCAGTTCTTGTCGGTCCTCCACCATCAGATGGCGGCCAGCGGCTCTCGCTCGCTCTCTTCACCTCTCTGCCTCACTGGCCCAGCGCGGTCTCGACGGACGCGCTGCAGTTCCAGACGGGGAGGGCGACGCGAATGTTGCCAAGTAGAAGGAATCGGACCGCACCCGCGCGGCTGCTCTCACTGCTGCTGCTTTCGCTGGTTCCTCTTCATCGAGCGGTGGATGCGCTGCAGCTCCGCCCCTGGAGCTCGTGCTCGACGCCGCCGACACTCGCCGCCCTCGCTGAATGCACGACCGCGGTGGTACCGTTGTGCTACGACGATATCTGCGCCGACGACACCAGCGCCACGATCACACTCTCGCTCACTCGGCTACCGGCGAAGACGGACTCGAACGCGAGTTCCAGTACGCCGCGTATTGCCTGGGTTGTTCCTGACCGTAGCGACGCGGTGCTGCCTTCAACAGGTGAGCACAACCATCCAGTGCGAACGACAGGGGTCGACTCGTGAGCTCACCTAGAGATTCTTGTCGTTGCGGAGCAGCAAACGCCGTGATGGAGCAGCTCTACCACCGACTCGGCGGCACCGTCAGCGTGTACACGCTCGAGCAACGAGGCACCGGGCGGAGCTCGCGCTTGGCTTGCAGTGATACCAGCCCATCCTCGACTCCAGAGCTCGAGCAGTGTCTGCAGACCTTGTACACGCAGTACAAAGGCAACCTCGCGGCGTTCTCGCTCACCAGCGCAGCGTTCGACCTCGTCACAATCATCAGCCAGACGCAAGCGACTGCAGATGTGGTCGTCTACGGACTCGGGTTCGGCACACTCGTCGTCGAGCGGCTGCTCCACTTCGGCGTCGCAGCGATCAAGGGATACGCGCTTGACGGAAGCGCCACGACGTCCGGTGCTCCGCCCACAGAGTTCGCCTTTGCTTCTCAGTCCGACGCCGAGTTCGGGCGAGTCAGCGTCAACTTCCTGGCGCTTTGCGAGAAGGACGAGCGATGCTCCGCCAAGTTCCCTGCAGAGACCGGCAGGTCAGTCTCCGACACTCTTCGAGAGGTTCTCGCACACATCGACACCTCACCGTGCGGGTCGATGTGGCGCGAGAGCGATTCCGGCAGCAAGAACAGCGAAGTCGAGTCGACCTCGAACCGCTTGCGGCAGACTCTCGCGGCGTTGATGCAGAACGAGACTGAGCGCGCTCTGATCCCAGCAGTCGTGTCCCGACTGGATCGGTGCAGCGCGGCAGACCAGCAAGCTCTGAAGGTTCTGTCGGCGCAACTCAAGAAGCGAGCGTGGGAGCTTGCGAACAAGCACGAGCTGGTATTCGACCTGCAGACGTTTTCGGAGCTCTGGGAGCTCGAGGTCCCGACACAAAGCACTCTCGAGAATCGCGCCAACACCTCGCTGATCAACCCTGCCGCGATGGCTCGACAACTTCGCCGCTTCTGCGTGTTCGCTGGAGACACAGCGTCGGCGGCGTGCGGTACATTCGGCGGATCGAGTAGCCGGCAGAACAGCTCGGCGACTCCGCTGCGCTTCACGTACGCGCGAGACAAGTACTGGAACATCGGCGCGACGATCCCAGCGCATGCGAGCGTCTTGTTCTTGAGCGGGAAGCTGGACGGTCGATACCCCGCACGACACACCCGACAACTCGCCGACGGGATGTTGGGATCCGCGAAGAAGCTTGTCGTGTTCGAGACTGGAGCAGATAGTGCGATGCTGCAGTCCTCTTCCTCGAACAGCAACAGCTCGTGCGGCCTAGAGATCCTACGGTCATACATCCTGAACCGCGGCGCACTCGATGGCCTGGACACATCCTGTCTTACGAAGGAGCCAACTACACCCGACTTCCGCATCAAGGAGGCAGTGAGTCTACAGCTCTTCGGCACCGCAGACGCCTACGCCGACGTGGTGGACAACTCAGGATCACCGGATACTAACAACGGGTCGTCGAGTGGCAGTGCAGGCGAGCCGTTCAAGTTTAGCGAGCGCGCGGATCTGGAGCGATCTTTGAAGCTCTACCGAGCCGCGTTCTTCGTCACGCTGGGCGTCCTAGTGATTGGTGTGATCATCGCGGTCATACTGTTGTGCCGATGGTGGAAGAGCAAGCGGCTCCAAGACGAGGAGACACAACTCCGGCGGATGCGCGGCGAAGAACCCGACGACCTCGAGCTCCTGCGGCAGATCTACCTGTCGTCGTCTGAAGTCTGGGGATCTGGTGGGGATGGCCGACGAGCGCGTGGGCGAAGTTGGGGCGGCGATCTGGGCGGGGAGAAAGAGGAGAGCAAGAGCGCGCGATCGGACGCTGCCGACAAGTCCTTCTCGCTGGACTGGGAGCACCCGGGTGGGCGGGCGGCGCCACCCGCCTCCGGTGCGTGGGTCTTCCGGTCGAACCACCTGCAGCTGTAGCGAGCTCGTGAGGACGCAATGGAGCTCGTGGACTGGCCCGAGACTGCCGCACTGACGAGAACGTATTACCCGACCCTGCGGCACCTGGGCATGTACGGCGTCGACCTCAGTGCATTCGGCAACGGCGCCAGCTTCCCGCCAGGTCTGCTCGCACCCGACTCCCCGCCCACGCTCGGCACGGTGACCCTCATGAAGTGCGGCTTGGTCGACTTGCCGGCGACCCTGGACGCAACTTGGCCGGGGGGCATCAACATGCTCATCCGCACGAACCCGCTCCAGCGCGTCCCCGGCGTGCTCCTGCGCACGAACCTCGTGCGGCTCAGCCTTCAGTCGAACCAGATCCGGCAGCTCCCAGCTCAAGTCTTCGAGATGCACGCGCTGCAGTGGCTCGACGTGCGCAGCAACCTGCTCCAGGAGCTCCCTCGACACGTCCGTCGCCTCGGCGCAAGCCTCGCGACCTTCGACTTCAGCCACACAAACGTCTCGGCGCTGCCGGACTGGATGCTCACGCCGTCGTTCCGAGCGCAAGTGACTGCGAACGCTTCGATGTCTCCGCTCTGCGGCGCCGTCCACAGTAGAACAGACCCAGCAGCGGTGTTCTGCCACTGACCTTCGCCAAGCAGAGCCACTCACCAACAGTGTTGCCATCTAACCAGTCTACCTACATGGCGGACACAACAAGTACATGGGCTTCTTCCAGCGCAACCTCGGGAACGCGTCGCCCGTATTTATCGAGACGCGAAGAGAGCATGAGCTGACAAGCAGTCAGAGAGGGGAGGGAGAAGGTCAGTGTTGCGTTTCAAGGGAATGAGAGAAGAGCTGGGGGTGCTTCAGAGCGTTGTTGTGCTGGTGTCGAGCGCTTGCTGGTGTCTCGGCGCGCCTTGCAAGCACCAGCACGGACGGCTATCCTCATGAGGTGTCGGTACTTGGAAGGAGAGCGTCGGGCGTCTCCGATGCTCGAGCGAGCAGTGTCGCCACTCATCATCTTCGCTCGCCGTGCAGGTTGAGTCAACCACACTCGCTCGCTCCACACACAGCGCACACACCCACGCCCAGGCTTGCGATCACAATGCGCGACTCGCACACCGGCGTCCATCTCCCACAGCCCATGTGGCGGTTCTGCTTGCTTCAGACAGCATCGCCTCGGCTGAAGTGAGAAGCCAACCGAAACCTGAGACTGCAGCTGGAGTCTCGGACGCTGGTCCTGCTGCTGCTGCTGCTGTTGTTGTGCACGAACCCGATGCGGTGGCAACCTGGAACGCTGGTGAGTGAGAACTGATGCCGACGCAATGGGCGGCGCCATGCTGCGTCTGTGTGCCTCGCTGGTCAACTCTTCCCAGGTCGCTTCCGCACCGCACGCGCTCGAGTTGTCTCGACACCGCATCGCCGGCCCGTGGTTGATCTCCGCGTGCGCTCGCTCCAGCCCATTTCGCTATCGGTCGCGCACTCGCGCCGCTGCTGCCGCCGAGACGCAGCATGTGTCGCCGCTGGTTTCGCGGCGGGTCAGGCGATCTGGTGATGCAGGGGTGCACGCAGGTCTCTTCTCTGCCCACCACCACCTTACACGCTCCTCCTCGACGAGTTCCGAAGGAAGAAGCCAGACATGACAAGAAGCGCTCTCGCTCAATGGCCAACAGATCGGCGAGCGAGCGGAACCCTCTCGAGAGAGTCGAGACGCTGGCAAGCGGGCTGTCGGTGTCGCCTCGGACGCCGCCGTCGCTCTTGAAAAAATCACCTTAGTGTTAAGATGCTGCAGTTTGTTGAGAGCGGACCAAAAGAACAAAAACGGCTGCTTGGTGGAAAACTGAAGCACGCCAGAGTTTATTCATTCGGACTTAACCCCTCGAACACATGCAGCTCCAGCGACGACTGCGACCTGCACACACACACACACACACACACACCTCGACGCCTCCATTATCGGACACCGTTGGCCTGCCTCCCAACCAGAGCCCAAACGCAGCCGGCGTTCGTGCATTTTCGGATCAAGGCAATCAAGGCAGCCATCTGAGGCGCGCAATGAGCAATGCCGGGCCTCTCATTCCGCCCTGTTTCTGCGCAATTGCCAACTTCGACATTGTTCGACATTATTCATACAATTCTGAAAAGCAAAGTCGATCGCCTGGACACCTCGCGCTGCCCACCTGTCACCTCACTCCCTCGCTTTCTTCACTACCGAATCCACCCCGCGCCGCTTTTTCCGCGCCTTCATTCCGTCATTCCGTCATTCCGTCTTTCGCCGCGTCGCCAGCAGGTCACGTCGGGAAGAGGACGCCGCGTTCGCGAAGCAGGAGTGATGGTCTGGCCTGACGACGACCACGCAGCTGTCGACTGGGGACTCGACCACGGACTCGACCACCAGCCCATGCGCTTCGAGTACGCGGCCGCCTCGTCTGCCGCGATCGACGTCCACATGACGCGACCGCCGCCGCCGCCGCCGCCGACCGACACGCACAGCGGCGCGACGCTCACGTACTCGGCGTCCTGTCCGTCGTTCACGGCGCTCTACGAGCTCTCGAGCGACGACGACCTCATCCGCGACATCCAGGCGGGCGGCGCGCTGCAGAGCCACAGCCACCAGCAGCACCAGCCGCCGCCGCCTCCGCCCCACCACCAGCAGCAGCAGCTGCACCACCTTCCTCTCCAGCACGGCGGCGACCAGCTACCCCAGGACCACGAGCTCGCGCCGCACTTCGCGGGCGACAAGAGCTACGATTTCCTGCTGCAGATGCAGCAGGAGCACCTGGACGCGAGTCTGCGCCAGTTCCCACACCAGCAGGCGCACTTCCACGGGGACATCGACCACTTCGCGCTCTTCAACCAGCCGCGGCGGCCGCTGCACGCGTCCGCGTCCTTCACGAGCCTCTCGAGCATGGAGACCGAGTTCCGGCGGCAGAGCGGTGCGGCTGTGCGTAGGAGGGCTGGCGTTATGGTTCCCGTTCAGTTGCTCACTGGAGGCGGCGTTCTCTCTCTCTCTCTCTCTCTCTGCAGCCACGAAGCGCAAGAAAGTGGGTGGCGAGCGGTGGCACAAGATGCAGCGCCACAAGTCGTGTACGTTGCCTGCGTGAGCACAGGCGCAAGTGGCGGAGGCTGACGGCGTTGGTCTCGCTGTCGTGTGTCTTCAGTCGACTCGACCACCACCTCTCCTGCGACCTCGATGGAGTTCTCGACGTACTCTGGCAGCAGCCAGTTCGAGTCCACGCCGGAGCACAACTTCCTCGAAGAGTGCGTACGCTGCTGGACTTCCACCAGAGATGGGAGGTTGTTCGACGCACTGCTGACCCGTTCGTGTGATCTGCCTCGCAGAGTCCCAGACGCCGACATGATCGGGTTCTCGATCGACGACTTCCCGTCGACGTTCACGTCGGACTCGTCGTGGCCCGTGCCGCTCTCCCTCGGAGGCGGGATCCCATTCGAAGCGTACACGGTGGACGACGGGGCCTCGTCGGTAGTCTCAGGTGGCGCAGTGTCAGCGACGGAGTTGCTTGGCATCGTGTCGACCGAAGGAGAGAGCAAAGCAGACGGCCACTCAACAAACGACAGCCAGCAGACGTCAGTGGACATCGACTTACTGCTGAGCGACAACGAACGCGCCAACATGTCCAGTCTCTTCGACGCGATCCGCGACTTTGAGGCGCCCCCAGTGGAGATGTCTGTGGTTGTTGCTCCTCCCGCCGCTCCGGCAAAGTCAGCTGCTGCGAAGAAGCCGAAGGAGAAGCGAACACCTGGACCGAAGCGGCGTACGCACAGCCCACCGCTCCATCCGTCGCAGCCGCGTGCGAACGCTGTTGGCAAGCGGGCCGGAGGAGCGAACAGCAAGCCGTTCTCGCTTCAGGGGACGACCAAGGCGGGCAAGTCAACCGATAAGAAGTCTGCCAAGGCGAGTCAGAGCAGCAACCACAAGCCCAAGTCGCTGCCAAGTCTGCGCGACCGGCTGCAGCAGTTGCTGATGAACGCCCGCGGTGCTGAAGAGCGCACGACGCTTAGCGACGACGAGCGCCAGTACCTCGAGACGTCCCCGTTATTTCTTCCCACGAAGGCGGTGGAGACGGCCGGCTCGCTGTGGCTCATCCTACACGCAGCGCGGCGGTGCGAGTTCGGGTGCGAGATCGCCGGTTGCAACGTCATGCGGCGCGTGGTGAAGCACTGCCTGAGCTGCGACGTCGCGATCGACGCGTGCAAGGACCCGTGCAACGAAGCCAAGGCGATGATGCTGCACTACGGATCGTGCTCGAAGGACGCGTGCGTGGTGTGCCACAAGATGCGCGGCATCGACCAGGCGCACCACGCGAGCACGCAGCCAGCCCCGACTCCGGCTCCAGCTCCAGCGACGGCTGGTGCAACAGCAGCACCAACACCAACTCCAACAGCTCCGGCGCCGTTCTTGCCGATCGCAATGGGAGCTGCCGGTGCGTCTATCCAGCGCGTCCCGATCGCTCCGCAGACGAAGGCGGCGCCGTCGAGCGGGTACCGGCCGCTGGCGAGCGCCGGGTCGAAGCACGTCGCGATCCAGCCGAACCCGCTGCCGACGGCGTCGAACCCGCTGGGGCTCGTTGGCCCCGCGTTCCCGCACTTCGGGTACGCGCTGTCGCTGTACCTGGAGCAGACGTCGGCGACGTTCCGCGCGGAGGTGAAGGCGCGCGTGGAGAAGCGCGTGACGGCGGCCGCGGGCCAGGACCTCATCCAGCACATGCAGAAGAAGACGCGGCTGCGCAGCCTCGACGACCTGCGCGCCGACGCGCGGACGCTCGTGCTCGGGGAGCTCGAGCGGGAGCTGCACCTGCACATGCAGGCGTACACGTGGGCGGCCAACAACCAGGGCAGCGGGGACGCGCCGCCGCAGCTGGGCGGCCACGACTGCATGCTGCCGCCGTACCTGCTGAGCGTCGCGGCCGCGGGCTTCGCCACGTTCTACGCGCAGCAGGCGTCGCTGCACGCGGCGCTCTCGGGGATGGCGGCGACCGCCACAGCGCCGCCGCTGCCGCCGGCGACGTCGCGCCGCAAGCCGTCGATCAGCAGCAGCAACAGTGCGCCGCCAACGACCGCCGCGTCGTCGGCGGCGATAGCGAAGAGCAGAGCCGCGCAGTCGGCGGACGCTGCGCTCACTGCGAGCTGATCCTTGTGATGTGCGTTCGTCACCTATTTATTTCTGCAAATAGCCAACTTTGATCTTTGGAATACAGCAAAGTGAGCAGGTATTCTGATAGAATAACGATAATGATCATGAAGAACTGCATCCTCACAAAAATCTCGTTTGACAACCAAGATGCTGGCGCTCGGGAGGACGAGGACGGCGGTGACACGCGCGCGTGCGCAGCAGCAGCTGCGCTGCCTCAGCAGCCGCCACGGCAGCGGCGACGCCGAGTACGACTACCTGGTCATCGGCGGCGGCAGCGGTGGCAGCGCCAGCTCGCGGCGTGCGGCGTCGTACGCGGGCACGCGCGTGGCGGTGGTGGAGCAGGCGCGCATGGGCGGCACGTGCGTGAACGTGGGCTGCGTGCCCAAGAAGATCATGTTCCTGGCCGCCAGTCTGGGCCACGCGCTGCGCCACGACGCGCCGCACTACGGCTTCGCGCGCGCGGACGGCTCGCGCGTGGGCGACGGCGTCGCCTTCCACTGGGGCGAGCTCAAGGCGCGTCGCGACGCGTACATCGCGCGCCTCAACGGCATCTACGAGCGGTGCGGACAGCTCGTCGGGGTTGTCGTGCCAGGTTTGAGGTGGAGACCCGTCTGACGCGCGTCTGGATGCGTCCTGGACAGCAACTTGGCGAACTCGGAGGTGGACCTCATCCGCGGCTCGGCTACGTTCAACGCGCGCGGCAACGTGGAGGTCGATGGCCGCGAGATCCGTGCCAAGAACGTGCTCATCGCGGTCGGCGGCAAGCCGCTGATCCCGGCGATCCCCGGCAAGGAGCACTGCATCGACTCGGACGGCTTCTTCGAGCTCGAGGAGCTCCCGAAGAAGGTCGCGGTCATCGGCGCCGGGTACATTGCCACGGAGCTCGCGGGCGTGCTGCACGGCTTGGGCTCGGACACGACGATCTTCTGCCGCCACGAAGGCGTGCTGCGGTCGTTCGATGTGCGTTGTGAGCAGTTGAGGTCGCTCGGAACTCGGCGCTGACCTTGCGGTGTGCGCGCGTGGGCCAGGACATGCTGAGCAGCACGCTCCAGGACGCGATGGCGAAGGACGGACTCGCGGTACGGCCCAAGAGCGAGGTGGCGGGCGTCGAGAAGGCGGCGGACGGCACGAAGACGCTCGTGCTGCGCGACGGCACGTCCCACGCGGGCTTCGACACGGTCATCTTCGCGGTCGGCCGCGTGCCGCTCACAGCGAGCCTGAACCTGGAGGCGGCGGGCATCGCGACCGACTCGAACGGCTTCATCAAGGTCGACGAGTACCAGGTGACGTCCAAGAAGAATGTGTTCGCGGTCGGCGACGTGTGCGGCAGCCTGGCGCTGACGCCCGTGGCGATCGCGGCCGGGCGGCGGCTCTCGGACCGCCTCTTCGGCGGCATGGACGGCGCCAAGATCTCGTACACGAACGTTCCGACCGTGGTCTTCAGCCACCCGCCGATCGGCACGGTCGGGCTGACGGAGAAGGAGGCGCGCGCCAAGTTCGGGGACGGCGCGGTCAAGACGTACACGAGCCGGTTCGTGAACATGTACTACGGCGTGGTGAACGAGGTGGACGCGGCGACAGGCGCGGCGAAGCCCAAGCCCGCGACCGCGATGAAGCTCGTGTGCGCTGGCGCGGACGAGCGCGTCGTGGGGCTGCACGTGATCGGCATGGCGGCGGACGAGATCCTGCAGGGCTTCGGCGTGGCCATCAAGATGGGGGCGACGAAGGCGGACTTTGACAACTGCGTGGCGATCCACCCGACGGCCGCAGAGGAGCTCGTGACGATGGCGCCGTGGGGACTCAGCGGTCAGTAGGTAGCCGTAGGTAGGTGCTTTGATCGAGCGAGCGAGCAGGGACGCTGTTGAAGTGGCTGCTGCTGGCTCCAGGTCAAGATTCGAACTGATACGCTGCGTACCCACCAACTTGCTGCAAGCCACGACGACATACGAGACACATGACATGTTGGTGCCAGTCTGTTGGTGTCGTTTGCCGTCGGTCGGTCGCACGCTCGAGGCGTCGACTCGCTGGCCGGTCGCCACGGCCGCCTGCATCACCCTCGAAGGCGCCGCTCTTTCTGGCTGCTCCCATCCATCGTCACGCGTACCCGCCTTCGTTCCTCCAGAGAGCTCCGACGACGACGACAGCAAAGGCCGAGAACCCTATCCGTCGAGAAGCGAGAAGGCCACTCGCACGCATTCACGCGCCTCTCGTCGTCGCGTTGTTGCTGCTTCAACGTGGACAGGAGGAATCTCACGCTCGCGAGGAGCTCACTCTCGAATTTCTCCCCACCAGGTCCTCTTCCTCCTTCCTTCCCCTTATCCTCCCACCCCAAGCGCCATGGCCGGCGACCAGCGCACCGTCCTCTCCACCAAGCGCGCGCGCGACCGCCGCCAGCGCGCGCAGCGACGCGCGAGCAACAAGCGCCAGCTCGACGACGGCCCCGCGCCGGTGCTTGCGACGCGCACGGCCGCGCCGCTCGAGCCGCTGCTCGCAGTGCGCGACTGCAGCGCGGCCGCGAGCCCCACGGGCGCCGACGACGCGCTGGACGACGACGCGTACGCCGAGTGCGACCGCATGGACGACGACGACGACGAGCTGGTGATCGTGGGTCGCGCGACACCGGCCGACTTCTGCACGCGCCTCGTGCCGGCGGAGCAGCTCGCGGGCGGCTGCCGCGAGTTCGCGGCGGCGATCCCGAGCTTCCGCGAGACGAGCGACGGGTTCACCGCCTACACGATCGCGCTGCTGGCGGGCGGCGGCGAGCGCTTCGAGCTCGAGAGGCGCTACTCCGAGTTCGTGGCGCTCGCGACCGCGCTCCGCGGCGACGCGTCACCCGGCGCGTCGCCGCAGCAGCGCGGTGGAAGCGAAGCTGAAGAGAGCGACGACGGCGCCGCCCCGCCGGCCGCTGTGGACGGCGCGTTCGAGTGGGAGCTGCCGCCCAAGACGTGGTTCAAGCTGACGCAGCTGCCGGCGCTGGAGGAGCGGCGGCGGCAGCTCGAGCTGAGCCTCGTGCGCCTGCTGACGCAGCCGGCGATGACCCGTCGTGCGCTCGTGCGCGACTTCCTCATGCTCGACATCTTCGGCGCGCAGGTCGCGGAGGAGGCAGCGCGTGCGGGCGAGTAATGAGCGCCTCCAGTGCTCTCCCGACTCGATCCGATCGACTCTCCCAGCTCACACTCCGCACCAGCAGCCATCGTACACACATACGCACGCATCCGAACACTCGCGAAGCTCGCGCAGACACAGAAACAGCAGCAGCAGGCTACGCGACGCGACCCGAAGCCGCAGGTGTCGATCCTGAAAAACGCCTTCGACGATGTCACAGCACGTCGACTCTCAGTCCGTCAGCATCTTCCGCTAACGCTCGACGACAGCGACAACAACAACCTCCGTCACGACGAGCACTTCGCATGTTCTCGTTCGTACGCGACCGTCGCCAGCTCAGGTCGCACACGACCATTATGAAAATAAAACGACGAAGATAGATTAGTTCTGAAATATTACAAATCATTTCAGCTCATTTCTTTTAAATGCCTGTAACCACAAGAACGTTCCAGTGCGGTGTGGGCCACACCAAGTAGCTGTTTCGTGCCTCTTGCAGCACATGCTTGTCATTCTGGCTTCGACCTCCACCACCACCACCAGCCATGTCTTCGATGTCGTCGTCGTCGTCGTCGTCGTCGTCGTCGTCATCATCGTGGGTCGTGCTCAAGTTTGGCGGCACGAGCGTGTCGACCGCCGCGCGCTGGCGCTGCATCTGTGAGCAGGTGCAGCGCCATCTGCAGAGCGCGGACGCGCCGAGCGTCTGGGTGACGATCTCGGCGCTCACGCAGGTGACCAACAAGCTCACGGAGGCGATCGCGGCCGCCAGCCGCGCCGGCGCGAGCCACGCCGACGTCGTCACGCGCCTGCTCACGCAGCACTTCGCACTCGCGTACGAGGTGGGGCTCTTCCCGGCGCTCGAGGGCGTGAGCAGCGCCACGGACGCCTACGACGCGTGGCTGCAGCGCTGGCTGCGCTCGGTGCTCGGTGGCGAGTCGTTCGCGCCGGCGGCCATCGACCCGAGCATCCCGGAGGCGCTGCACCCGCTGCTGCAGGAGTTCAAGAACCTCGTGCGCATCCTCGAGGGCGTCAAGCTCACGGAGGAGGCCTCGCCGCGCATCCAGGCGCGCGTGCTCGCGTTCGGCGAGCTGCTCTCGACGCACCTCGGCGTCTGCATCATGCAGCAGTTCGGGCTCGCGGACGTGCAGCGCGTGGACGCGCGCGAGCTCCTCGTGAGCGAAGCCGCGCGCTCCAAGTCGGAGGAGGACCGGTACCTGCAGGCCGAGGTGGTCCCCAAGCACGACCTCGCCAAGGCGCTCACCGCGAGCAACGGCCGGCGCGTCGTGCTCACGCAGGGCTTCATCGCGAGCACGAGCGACGGCGCCACGTGCGTGCTCGGGCGCGGCGGCAGTGACACGTCCGGCTCGCTCTTCGCCGCGATGCTCAAGGCGTCTCGGTACGAGATCTGGACCGACGTCCACGGCATGTTCACGAGCGACCCGCGGTACGTGCCCGACGCGCGGCTGATCAAGAACCTCGACTACCGAGAGGCGCAGGAGCTCGCGGCCATGGGCGCCAAGGTGCTGCACCCGCGGTGCATCGTGCCGGCCCAGTGGGCCGAGGTGCCCGTCGAGATCCGCAACACGAACGACCCGCAGGGCGAGAAGACGACGATCCGCCCGAGCGGCGAGGCCGACTCGGCGAGCCCCAAGATCCTCGCGGTCGTGCGCCGCCAGAACATGACGACGCTCAGCATCACGGCGTTCGACATGCACGGCACGTCGGGCTTCCTCTCCAAGGTCTTCGCGCCGTTCGAGCGCTTCGGCATCTCGGTGGACCTGATCGCCACGTCGCAGTTCTCCGTCACCGTCACGCTCGACCACATCCCGGGCGGCGTCGACGGTGCGCCGTTCAAGCTGCTGCTCGAGGAGCTCGACGCGCACTCCAAGGTGCAGGTGTTCGCCGAGTGCTCGGTCGTGTCGATCGTCGGCCGCCGGCTGCGCAAGTCGCTCGCGGAGCTCGGCCGGGTCTTCGAGGTGCTCGAGGGCTACGACGTGCTGCTGCTGAGCGAGTCCGCCGAGGACCTCAACCTGTCGTTCGTGCTGCAGCAGAAGAGCGCGGACGCCATCGTCGCGCGCATGCACCAGTTCTTCTTCAGCGACACCACCAGCAGCAACAGCACCAGCACCAGCACCAGCAACTCGGCGCCGATCCGCCGCTCGTCGTCCCGCGACTCGCTGCTCGGGCCGACGTGGCAGACGCTGCTGAACGCCAAGTCCGCATAGAGAGAACGGCCAACGACGCTTTGCTCCTCACTCGCTGTCGCTCTCGTCGTAGTCGTCGTCCTCCTCGATGGTGATCGCCGCCGCCGCCTGCTGCTTCGCTGGCGGCGCTGGAGCTGCTGCAGCCGCTGGCGCCGCCGCCTTCTTCGCGCGCTTCGTCGGCGCCGCCGCCGCCGCCTTCCGCTTGCGTGGCGGCCGCTTGTGGAACTTGGCGTCGCGCTCGTCGATGCGCTCGACGGTGGCGCGTAGGAACGCGAGCGTCGGGTCTGCGAGCACCACACGTTTGCTGCAGTCGACAGCCAGCGGAAGGTTACGCTCAGTAACCCCACGCGCCACGCCGAGCAGCGTATCACGTACAGGTCCACTGGCGTGACGACTGCGCCAATGCCGCCGCCTTCGTCATCCTGCGCCTGTGCTTCTGCCTGCGCGCGGAGTTGCCGGCCGAGGTCGCGCACGAGCGCCTCCACAGCCGCCACTTACTTCGAACGGGTTACGCTACTTGCATCGCTGGTCGTAACCCTTAGCACGAACGCACGCACCGCAGCACTGGATGGCCGGGTCCGCCACTTGGCCCATGTCCTCCTGCTCGCGCAGCAGGCGCTTCACGCGGCCCTGTGGGTGGCGTGAGAGTGATGGTCACACGAGCACAAGCGCCGCACCCACACCGCACCTTGAAGACACTCTCTTGCTGCCTGCTGCCCATTAGTTTTATGAGCAGGCGAACAGACATAACTTTGTGATAGTGACATAATTCAGGTGCTTACAAAACCCAAGTCATAGTTTGACAAGCATGGCGCTGCGCAACGCCATTGTCTCGCGGACGCGGCTGCAGCTGCTGCTGCGTGGCGCGCGCGCCGCGTCCTCCGCCACGGGCAACGACCCGGAGGCCGAGTTCGCACTGGGCGTGCGCCACTTCCTCGGCCGCGCTGAGGCGCCGAGCGCACGCCGCGCCGTGCTGCACTGGACGAACGCGGCGCTGCGCGGCCACGCGAAGGCACAGAGCGCGCTCGGGCAGATCTACCTGCGCGGCCACGGCGACGTGCGGCCGGACGCGCAGCTGGCGCGCCGGTTCCTACGGCAGGCGGCGGACGCCGGCCACGAGAGCAGCTGCCACGAGCTCGGCAAGCTGCTGCTGGGCGACGGCGAGGACGCGGACGTGGCGGCCGCGCTGCGCTACTGGACGCGCGCGGCGGCCTCGGGCCACGCGGCCGCCAGCTACGACCTGGCGTTCCTGTTCGAGCGCGGCGAGCACGTGGCGGCGGACGCGGTGCGCGCCGTCGCGCTCTACGAGCAGGCGGCGGCCGGCGGGATGCCCGAGGCGCACCGTGCGCTCGGCAACCGGCTGCTGCGCGGCCGCGGCGACGAGGACAAGGCGGTCGCGCACCTCAAGCAGGCGGCGGGCGCCGGGCTGGCGCTCGCGCAGTTCGACCTCGGCGCCTGCTACATGCTCGGCCGCGGCGTGGCGCGCGACGTGGCGCAGGCGGCGCAGCTCTTCTTCCTGGCGGCCGAGGGCGGCGTGGCCGAGGCGCAGCTCTGCCTCGCGCAGCTCTTCGAGCGCGGCGACGGCGTCACGCGCGACCGGAGCAAGGCCGTGCAGTACTACCAGCTCGCGGCGCAGGGCGGCTTGGACGAGGCTCGGCGCGCGCTCGAGCGGCTCGGCGAGCCCCTCGAGCCGCTGAGCCAGTGAGGACGACGGAGCCGTAGAGAATGATGAACCACCGCCGTGTTGCGCATGTCGAAAGCTGCGCGCGGCTCGGCGGGGGGCGCTGCTGCCTCCGGCCGCCTCCTCCGCGTACGCTGCCGACCTCCCATGGTGTCCGTCGTCAGCGCCCGAAGGCCGACGCCGCGCCGGGCTTCTTCTTCTGCTTGATCTCGGCCTCCGAGACGCTGTGCAGGCGGAGGACGCTCGGCTGGCTCGGGTTGTACTTCTCGGCGCCGCCGGACCAGTCGTACGACACGGCGTACGCGAAGATGTCGCCGCGCGCGTTGAACTTGCCGAGCGTGATCGACTGGTTGCTGCCGCGAGCCGACAGCGACGACAAGAGAGAGAGCGTGTGAGCGTCTGTGAGCTGCGGCGAGCGGCCACCACACACCCACTTGGGTACTGAAGGACGCACCACTTGGCGAACGTCTTGAGCTTCTGGCGCGCGTCCTTGTCCCAGAAGCAGTACGTGCCGTCGCCGCCCGTGGTCGAGAACGTGCCGAACGGGTGGAACGCGATGCTGCTGACCGGGTAGATGTCGTTGCCCTCGCGGTGGGCCTTGAAGGCGAAGTCCCCGGCCTTGTCCTTCTCCTCGACGTGCTGGATCGCCACGCGGCCCTCGATCGAGCCGATCGCGAAGCCCGCGGCGTTCGGGAAGCACGCGACCGTGCGCGTCTGGAACTTGAGGTTCGACTGGATCGACTTGTAGACCACCGACGGCTGCCGGATGTCCACGACGTGCACGAGGCGGTCGGCCGTGGCCACCACGAGCAGCGGGTGCTTGACGTCCATCGCGTACACGCGCTCCGAGAGCTGCAGCGTCGCCATGGGCGTCGGCGCCCTCGTGTCCCAGTACTTGACCGTCTTGTCCCAGCTCCCGGTCACCACGCAGTTGGCCTCCTGGATCGCCGCGATCGTGCGGATCGGCGCGTCATGCTGCACTCACGGGCTGTTCGTCACCACCACAGCATCCCCCGTGTCGACAGACATACACTCTGACAGCCCAACAACCCAACTTCACGCACCACCGCGATCTGCTGGCCCTGCGCCGGGCCGTTGAGCGCCCACATCTTGGCGGTCTTGTCGCACGAGCCGGAGAAGACGGTGCCGCCGTCCTGCAGGTGGGTCCATCCATCCATTCGAGCGTGAGTACAGGACCAGCGCTGCTGCTTGTCGCCGCCTGTCGACGCGCACCCCGCTGAAGGCCGTGCAGAGCACGGGGCCGTCGTGCGCGATCTGCGCCTTGGGCACCGCGTTGAACTGCGCGCCTTGCTGCTGCACCTCCCAGCAGCGCACGTGGTTGTCCCAGCTGCCGGCCACGAGCACGTTGGACGCGGGCGACCACGCGAGGTCCGAGATGCCGTCGCCGATGGGCGTCGGCACCGTGTAGTCGCCGTTCGGGTTCGGGTAGCCGCCGGCCGCCGCCGCGGGCGCGCCGAACGCCGACATGCTGCTTACTCGTTAGCTCAGTAGCTCTTGGGTTGCGGTCTGGGCAGCCAACAGCCAGCAGTGGAAGAAGCGCTAGTGAAGAAACCAAGGCTCCGATCCCCTTCCTTTTCTTCACTACCAAAGCACCTCTATTCGATTCTTGCTAACTAGAAACTATCCACAATGTCGAAAATTGAACTTCTTCCCACATCCAAAGGAGGCGTCACTTCAGAATCGGCGGCCACGGCGACGCGTCGGGATGACGCGCCGGAGCGTCGCGAACGCGCGCGCGGAGCGCTGGACGCGGCTGCGGCGCGTGGACCCCGAGCTCCGCCTGCAGCTCCGCGTGACGCTGGCGGCCGCGCGCCCGGACGAGGAGCTGGCGGCGCACGTGCTCGCGGTGGCGGACACCGCGTCGCCTTTCTACGGCGAATACGCGCGCGAGGCGGCGGCGCTCGCCGAGCTCTGGGCGCCGCACGCGGACGCGCTGCGCGCAGTTGAAGCGCTCGCCGCGGCGGTCGACGGGCTCGAGGCCACGCCGAACGCGCCGCGCGACGTGTGGACGCTGCGCCTGAGCGCCGGCGCCGCCGAGTCGCTCTTCCACACGGAGCTCTTCGAGTTCGCACACCAGCGCGTCGCGGGCGTCACGGTCGTGCGCCCCGGCGAGAGCTTCGCCGTGCCGGAGCCGCTCGACGGCCACGTCGTGTACATCGACGGGCTCGAGAGCTTCCCGACGGAGCTGCAGGCGCAACACATGGCGACGCGCGCGACGCGGCGCCAGAACGGCGACCCGTTCGCCGTCCGGCAGCGCGTCGTGGGCCTGGACAAGGAAGCGCGCGAGGTGGTGACGCCCGAGATGATCCGGCAGCAGTATGACATCCCGGCCGACCCGGCGGCGCTCAACGGCTCGCACCCGAACAACAAGCTCGTGATCGGCTCGTTCCTGCACGAGTTCTACGCCGAGGCGGACCTGGCGGCGTTCCTGGCGACGTTCGACGCCGCGTACGGCAGGTCGCAGCCGCCGATGCCGGCCACGCGCGGCGACTGCGTCGCCGGGAAGCCCGGGTCGCTGGCGACGAAGGCCACGGGCGAAGCCTCGCTGGACATCCAAGTGGCCGCGAGCATCGCGCACAGCGACAACATCGAGATGGTCTGCTACACGAACCTGCGCGACGACTCGCGGCCGGGCGCCGCGGACAACCAGGAGCCGTTCCTGGCGTTCCTCCAGGAGGTCAACGACATGCACCCGCCGCCGGCCGTCGTCTCGATCAGCTACACGGACGACGAGTGCAGCGTCCCGCGCGAGTACGCGCTGGCGGTGAACCGCGAGCTCATGAAGGCGGCGACGCGCGGGATCACGGTGCTCATCTCGGCGGGGGACGCCGGCGCGCAGGGCAGCCACCTCGCCGACTTCTGCGGCATCCCGGCGTGCTCGCGGTTCATCGCCAACTTCCCGGCGTCGTCGCCGTACGTCACGGCCGTCGGCGCGACGACGCTCGACCGGACGAGGAACCACTCGCACATCCCTGGCAAGTTCCGCGAGACCGTCACGTCCACCGAGGACGACGCGCTGATCACGTCGGGCGGTGGCTTCAGCGAGCTCTTCGCGCGGCCGGTGTACCAAGACCGCGCAGTCGGCGCCTACCTCGAGACGGCGCAGGCGGCGGCGCTCCGGCCGCTCTTCAACAGAAACGGACGCGCGTACCCGGACATCACGGGCGTCGGCCACGCGTTCCCGGTGATCGAGAACGGCAAGATGTTCCCGACCGACGGCACATCCGTGTCGGCGCCGCTGCTCGCGTCCATGGTCGTGCTGCTGAACAAGGGCCGGCTGGCGGCCGGCAAGCCCGTGCTCGGGTTCCTCAACCCGCTGCTGTACCAGCTCCACGACGTCTGCCCGCACGTCTTCGCCGACGTCACGGAGGGCGACATCTCGTGCGGCTCGTCGGACATGGCGTGCTGCTCCAAGAGCTACGCCGCCACGGACGGCTGGGACGCGGCGTCCGGCGTCGGCACGCTGCGCTTCACGCAGTTCGCGAGCGACTTGGACCGATGCATCGCGCTGATCCAGCAGCGCCAGAGCCGCGAGCGCATCAACCTCCTGGCCGACAGCGACTCGTTCGCGATGGGCCAGCGCGGAGCGCACGACCTGATGTTCAGCGCGGCGCTCGTCGCCGGCGTCGCGCTGCTCGGCGTGCTCTTCTCGCTGCGCTCCAAGCTGGTCGCGACGGCGAGCGAGAGCGGCCGCCGCCTCAAGTTCCACCTCGACATCCGCGAGCCTGCGCGCGAGTACCTGTTAGGGAGCGACCAGACGCGCGTGTAGCGAACGAGAGGTACAGTGTTGGGCATTTGGAACTGGGAGAGCGTAGCACTCGACCGCGGGAGGGGGTAGAACACCGCGTGTGCTCTGCAGCTACTCGATCTCCTCCTCGATCTCGTACTCGTCGTCGTCGTAGGCGTCTTCTCCGTCGCTGCCGGAGCTCTTCGCCTCGCGCCGCTTGCTGCCTCTTGCGAACCAGTCGCCGCACGTGCGGACGCACGTCGGCCCGTCCGTGGCGTCGTGCAGCCGGAGCCACGCAGAGGCGAGCAGCTCTTGCACCGACGCGCGCTTGGACGCCTGCGAGGAGCGCACCGGTCAGTTCCTCGGTCGTGTGGCCGGCCAGCAGCGCACTACGCACGTTCTTCCGGAGGCACTGGCCGACGAAGTCGCGGAACGCGTCCGAGAAGCGCAGCTCGTCGTTGTCGTCCGGGAGCGACGGCTCCGGGCTCTCGATGATGCTCTGCACGACCTGCGCGAGCGAGCCGACAGTGTTAGAACGGCGAGAGGCGGCGCGGCAACAGCCCGCAGCGACACGCACGTCGATGTAGCTGCGCGCCGACTGGTACGGGAAGCGCTTGGTCGCGATCTCGATGAGCACGAGGCCGAGGCTCCAGATGTCCGACTTGTAGCTGGAGCAACGAGCGGGTGAGCGACGCACTCAGCAGCAGCCGCTAGCTCCTCGAAGTACCAGCCAGTCCCACGTACTCGTACGGCTCGTTCTGCACGCGCTCCGGGGACATGTACTTGAACGTGCCGACGAAGGTCTGCGCCATGTCCTGGGAGTTCCCGAGCTCGCGCGCGAGGCCGAAGTCCGTGAGCTTGATCGTGCCGTTGGCCTTGGCGAGGATGTTCTGCGGCTTGATGTCGCGGTGGAAGTGGTGCGTCTGCTTGAGGTGGAGCAGCCCCTGGAGCATCTGGAAGGCCATCGCGGCGACCACGCGCTCCGGGATCGCCGCGCGTTGCTGCGCCACGAGCTTGTCGAGCGACCCGGCCTCGCAGTACTCGAGCACGAGGCTCAGCGCGTGGTCCTTGAAGTACGCGCCGTAGAAGTCGACGAGGAAGGGGCTCTCGACGCTGTACAGCGTGCGGATCTCCGTCAGCATCTGGTCGCGCTTGGCTTTGTCGTGCACATTGTTGACGAGCTTGACGGCGTAGAGCGCGTTCGTGCGGTGGTGCCGCGCGCGCATCACGTGGCCGGAGCACCCGCGGCCGATGAGCCCGAGCGTCTCGAGCTCCTCGAGCGAGATGAGCTGCACGGCGGACGAGCGTGAGAGCCTCAGCAAACACAGAGACGAGAAGGAAGCCAAGATCCTGCGAGATGCTCACCTTGCGCTTCGTCTGGTAGAGCGGATCGTCGTCGCCGTCGCGGTCGACCGCACGCCGCTGCGGCTTCGAGACGAACGTCACGCCCGCGTGGTTGATGTGGATCGGCCCTTTGCGCAGCGTCGTCTCGCCGATGTCGCACGAGTTCTCGAGCTCGTCCTCGATGTCTTCGCCGTCCGATGCGCTGTCGTCGCCGTCACTGTCGCCGCGCTTGTGCTGCGCGCGAACGACGGGTTTGCTGGGGGCCCGGACTTCGTCCTCCACCTCGAGCAGTGTGAGCACCGGACGGCCCTTGCGCATCGTCACGAGTGCGGGAGTGCGAGGCGATCGAAGAGTGCAAGGGCCACCACCACCAGCAGCAGAGATGCAGAGATGCGACGACAACGACGACGAAGCGTGCAGGATTAGCTCGTTCCGTTGCCACGTCTCAAGGCTCCCGAGCTCAAGCCGACTCCAAGCCGACTTCGAGCTCTGTGTGCTGCAGACCCCCCCCTCGAACCCAACGTCCTCTCGCAAGCTGACGCTGCGGGCGACAAGCCTGAGACGTCGATACCAGGCTTCTCAGCGACGCCGGTACGTCATGCAGGACTCGTACGTCGGGATCATGTACCTGGAGAAGGAGCAAGTGTGAGCTGAGCGCTTCAAGCAGACCAAGCAGCCCATGGCACGTACTTGATGTTGACGAAGGCGTCCGGTCCGCCGTGGCTCTCGAGCAGGTTGAGTGTCTCGAGGATGAGGTCGCCGAGGTTCTCCTGCCGCCGCTGCCCGTAGTCGATCGCGTCGCCGCAGTTGACGCGCTTGGAGATGAAAAGGTTGAAGACCGAGAGGAGCTGGCGGTAGTACGGCACGAGCGCCTCGCCCACGTACGCGCAGCAGCGCACCATCTTCTGGAGCACCTTGAGCTGCACGCAAAGCACCGCCGGGTTACGCGTCGAGAGATTCTGCTTCATGGGGAGGATGAGGTGCGCGACGCACGCGAGCACACGGTTCTCGCCCTTCTCGAGCAAGTCCATCGTGGCGTTGAGCGCCAAGAACTGGTACGGCTCGTCCAGGTCGCGCAGCCCCTCCATGAACACCGGAAGGTAGTGGCTGAAGTCGAGCTTCGTGACGTCCACCTGCCACTGCAGCTTCCGGACAGCACCGGCGAAGTTCACGCACAGCGGCAGATCTCCGCGGTCGTCTGAAGCGCACAAAGAGTGTGTAAGTGCTCAATCTCCACCGACGTCACAGAGCTACGCGAGATCAGACAGACGCACAGAAGTAGCGAAAGCGCGTCGGCTCGATCTTGCGCGCCTTGAACGCGCCGGAGGACATCGGCCGAGGGGCAGGCGTCATCGCCGCGGCGGCGCTCGACCGGATCTTGAACGCGTTCTCGATGTGCTTCTTCGGGTCGAGCGAATTCATCGCGCTCGATCTGGAGCCGATCGTGGACTTTGGTGAGGACGCGCCTGCACCAAGCGGCAACAGTGGCTTCGCTTTGCCCGACGGTGCGACTTGCTGGGTCTGCGCGTGTGTCGGCTCCGCAGTCGAGAGCTTCGCCATTTGCCGGAGGTGATGCGCCGAGAGGTGTCGATCTTTCGCGGACTGCACCATGCGGCGATTCGCCATCGCGATTGGCGTGGTGTTGGAGCGGGTGGAGAAGCTGTCGCCGCCGCCGATCTGCAGCATCGTTGCCTTCTTCGCCATATCTGCTGCTTCGGTGTTGCGCTTCTGAATTCGTCGCGTGTGCGTTTGAATGCCGAGCGCAAGAGGGAAAGCTCGTCGAGCGCCGAGGGCCCTGCTCTCTGGTTCGGCATCACGTTCTGATGAAGATACCGATCCTCCCTATCAATACAGTTTGGCTACATTTGTGTGGCAGACATAAACTGAAGCTGAAGCTGAAGATACCTGCCAACGTACCTACCACACTACTTATCAACCCACACACGCTCCTGACGAAAGGGACTCTCCATTGAATGGAAGGCGCAGCGGGTGTCTACAGCTCCTTGACGAACTCGTAGATGATAAAGTCGGGGTTCTCTGGAATCGGCATCTCGCGCTTCTTCTCGTATCCGCTGGCCGTGTAGAACGCCTGCGCGACGGTCACAACTTTGCCTGTCCAAAGCGAGATGCGAGCGTACTCGTGCGATTTCGCCCACGACTCGAGCTCGGACACCAGCAGCTTCCCGATCCCAAAGCGCCGGAACTCGCGCTTGACAGACATGCGCCGCAGCTCGCCCTCGCCGTCCTCCTT
>JAASGM010000220.1:0-28404 GCA_023334215.1 Globisporangium cystogenes | reverse complement strand
CGGGCGATGGTCAAGTTCATTGCTAGCTACAGCTCGTTGTTAGAGCCAGCGAGTGCTAACAGCTCAAGCGGCGAGGGAGATTCACGCGCGTGGTTCGCGCTCGAGCCCAAAGAGAAGATTACAGCTCACCGTCTCGCGTCACCAAGAACCTACCCATACATTCAGCTGGACGAGCAAACGTACGAGCGCGTTCTGGCATTGGAGAAGGAGTCGATGAGCCACAGTGTTTGTTTCCCAACTCCGTGGAGTGATGACGAGATAGCAGCACTCGTTCGCGCCTGGGTCGAGATACTTGAGGATCCGCCGCCACCACGTACACGCAGCGGGGCTAGTGGTGAAGCTCTGCGTACACTCAGGAAGTTCGCTGCTGCAACGAGCGGCAGTTCGCAGCGTAGCCCCAAAGCCGTCGCAATCAAGCTCGAGGCAATCCAGAGCACAGTGCTCGTGATTCAGGACTACAACAGCAAACGTCAGCGCATGTCGTGCAGCGCCGAGACCAATTGGTTCGCGCTCTCCGCGACACATCGCAGAGCAGTGTTCGGAGGACTGACCGAGTCTGTGCACCGCCTGGTAGAGATCGATGAACATTTGTACACGATTGCCGAGGCTGCTCTCCGGAGGGGCTGTGGAGAAGAAGACTCGCAGACGCCGGCAGTTGATGAGAGCGCAACTTGCGCCGAGAGCGCCGAGAACGCGACTTGCGCCGAGAGCGCGACTTGCGCCGGGAGCGCGGCCCAAGGCAACTGCCCCCCCCCACCTCGCTGCTGGTTGCAGTGCGGGTGCCGCTGCGCAGCAAGATGCCGCTTAAGAAACCGCTACAGAGCACGGCGACGACGCGCCAGCGAAGCAGCCGATGCTGATGGCGAGCGCGTCGGTGAATTGAAGGAGAGCGGAGATTCGTCGCCACCAACGTCTGGACTGGGAAAGAAGCGACTTCAAGAAGAGCTGAACGCGCAGGGCGATCGGCTTCGAGCTCTCAAGGAGAAGTGGGATGTGGAGCATGCAGCTCGGATGAAGCTCGAGTCCGCAGTGGGGGGGGCTTGAGGAGCAGATTGGCGCGGAGAGAGGGCAGGTTGCAGCGTTAGCCCATCAGTTGATGGAGACCGACAAGCTCAACCGCACGCGTGCCTCGACACTCCACGACGACGTACGTCGTTGGAGCGACGCGATTCGGCGCCACACGCGCAGTGTGCACGACGCCGAGGCCGCGACGCTGCTGGAGCATCAGCGCGCGGCCGAAGTGCGTTACCGAGCGGGGAGCGCGCGTCTGGGGGAGCGTGTGCTCACCGCGCGCATTCGCCAGGAAGGGCTGCGTGATCTAGTGGCGCAACTCGCCGACCTCGTCGGTGTGAGTGTGTAGTTCGTCGCAGAGTCGCGTTCGTGAGGGAGGAGTACTGTAGCTCCTCGTGTCGATTGTCAAAGGTTTGCCGTGTGTTCAGCGTCGCGTGTGTCCTGCACCATCCGCCACTCATCTCCAGCACAGCGCCCGCTTCCAGAGTCAACACCCGTGCGGTTCGTCGAGAGTCTCCACTCTCATACTTGTTGTACATGAGGTAGAACGCTTCTCGGGCTCTTGATGATACAATGTATCGCCTGACACCGATGGCGCCGGGCTGGACGCCCGCGGAGACGCTCTCGCTGCTGCGCGCGTGGCGCGAGGACGCGGAGCAGCCGGGCGGTGACGACGTCTACGAGCGCTTCGTGGAGCGCTGCGGCGGCCGCTCGGAGCGCTCGGCCCCGAGCATCCTGGCGCGCTGCACGGCGCTGCGGGGCATGTGGACGCTCGCGGACGCGCTGCTGCGCGAGTCGCGCTCGTGGTTCGAGCTGCCGGCGTGGGAGAAGCGCGCGGCGTTCGTGGCGTCGCCGCTCACGAGGTCGTGCGCGTACATCGACATCGACCGCGCGATGCTCGAGGAGCTGGAAGCCATCGTGGCGGCGGAGCGCAAGCGCGACCGCCGCAGAGTCGGCGACAGCATCGGCAGCATCGTCGTCCCGCACGCCGCCGTCAGGATAGGGAGAAGAGCAGGAGTCGCTGCGGTCGTTAGCAGCAGCAGCAGCGCCAGCAGCAGTCAGTCGTCGATCGCGAGTCGCGACGACGAGAGCAGCGCCGGACGAAAGACGACGCGGCGGCTGCGCAAGCACGCCGACAGCGAGTCCGAGAGCGCCGGCGACAGCGACGGTGACTTCCTCCCGTCGCTGGACGCGATTCCGTCGCTGAAGCGAGCGGTGGCGAGAGGAGGAAGAGCGCGTGGAGTGGGCGACGGCCGCGAACCGGCGCTGTCGTCCACCTCACGAAGACCCAAGCGGCCGAAGGCGACGTCCAGCGAATCGACGGTACCGCCTGCCAAGCAGCCGACAACAGTCGGAACCAGTGGCGTTGCAACAGCGCATAAGACGCCCTCGGCGTCAACGCCTCAGCGCACGACCCCCACCACATCGTTCTCTTCGACGCCTCGGCGGCGGGTAGGCACAGCAGCGACGAGCGACTTCAGGAACAGTGAACCGCCAGCAGGACAGCGGAAGCGGCAGGTCTCGGCGCACTACAAAGACCTCATGGTCCTCCTGAACTCTCCGCGGTCGAAGCCGGCAGCGGCGTCTCCCGAGCGACAGACTCCGCGATCGACGGAGAGGCCAGCGCCAGCGCAGAGGCCCAAGCACTCGCCCGTAGTAACAACAGCAGCAGCGAGTCCGAAGCGCGTGGAGGTGTGCAAGTCGCCGCCGCTTGACACAGAACACTCCACCTTCTCACCAGCGAGCAGCGACGGCAGAGCGCTGGCGCAGGCCCTCGCCTCCAAGTGGCGAGACGTTCTCGCGGACCTGACGACGCCAGCTGCGCAGAGATCAGCAGCCGCATCGCCTCGTGACGCTGTTCCGGAGTCTGAAATGCCATCGCAGAAGGAGATCGTCTCGCTTCCCGACACCAGCTTCGAGTGCGTGGGAGGGCCTCTCAGGTCACCTCGCGCCAGTGTCTGTTCCAGCATCGACGTGGCGGCGCCAGCGTCAACGGTCTCCGCCAGGTCGCCACCTCAAGAGATCGCCTCGGATACCGAAGCTTCGAACCTTCCGGTTGCGTCAGATCGCGAAGAGGTCTCCGAGTCCGTCAAAGTCGCACCAACGACACCAACGGCTCACACGAGCGAGCTGCGCGAAGGAACTTCGAGCGACCAAGTTGCAGCGCCGGATACACCTGGTACACTTGGTACACCTGGTACACCGGATACGCCGATCGACAATGGTGGCGCCGCCGAGTTCGCAGCGACGATCAAAGAGCGAGCAGAGGCGATGGACGCTCTGTTCAGCGAGCTCCGCGCGCTGAAGGCGCGGGACGCAGCGGAGCGCCGCCAGCTGACCGAGTTCGTGTGGGACGAGCGCGAGGACAACGAGCGAGTGGTCGCGGAGATCGCGCGCGTGCTCGTGCTGGTGGAGAAGGAGCAGCGCGAGTGGGCGGCCGAGCGCTCGGCGCTCATGCGCGAGTGGGAGGCGGTGCTGACGCGCGCCGAGAGCGAAGTCTGCGAGGACAGCGTCTGGCGGCTGTGAGGTGAAGGCACGACATTGTCGATGATGACATGACCTGTACCAGTACGACTCCAGTATCAACAACGAACAGATCTTCAACAAACACCTAGAATCGTTTAGTGAATAAAACGAGGAACAACTGTACTCCACCAAAGTGCGTTACTTGTATTTGACAGCGCGATGAGCTCCTCGAGGAAGGACTGGAGCTTTGCCGATACGTCGCGGCTGCTGCGCGCGTGGGGGGAGGCGGCGGCGGCCATGGACGTCTCCCTCGTGCGCGTCTTCAGCCGCTTCGAGGAGCTCTCGGACGGCGGACACAGCGGCCTCGCCGTCAACACGATCAAGGTGAAGCGGTACGCGCTGATCTACACGCACAAGTTCATCACCGAGCTCGTCACGATGAGCAGCGGCGGAGACGAGGCGGCGAGTAAAACGACGCGCTCAGGTCGCGCCGCCAGCAGCATGGACAAAGAAGCGGATGGGAACCGGAAGACGCGTGGCGGCGAGTGGAGAGAGGAGCGCGCGCGCGCGTGGTTCGAGATGTCGGGTGCTGACCGCCGCCAGCTCTACGTGACGAACTACCGCGTCGCGCACGACTACGTGCACCTCACTCGCGAGCAGTTCGACGCCGTGACGCGTATCAAGCGAGCGCAGCCGGACGTGTGGGAACGGATCGGCAAGACGATGTCCAGGCTCAACCCTGGCGGTGACGCTGTTGATCCGATCCAGTCCGCAGTTGGCAACGGCGTCGACAGCGCGATGAAGCACGCGGGTCAACGGACCGGGTGGACGCACAGCGACACGGCCGCGTTGCTTCGCGCGTGGGAAGCGAGGGTCACGACGAGATCGCGGCCAACCGGCATGTCGATCATTCGCGCGTACTGTCGGCTGACGAACAGCGATCGGTCCGAGCCCGTGGTCACCCGCAAGTACAAGTCGATCCCGAACGTGCACGGAGTGATCATGGACCGCGACGCGAACGTCGATGCGCAGCGCGGTGCAGTGTGCAGCAGGTGCGGGGAGGCACAGCGCTGGTTCACCATGTCGATCGTGCAGCGCCAGGACTGCTTCACTCGCTCAAACAAGATGCCGCCCTACAAGTACTTGGACCTGACGGCGGAGCACTTTGACGCCATGAGTCGGATCAAGCGCCTGATAGCCGACTTCGCGCATGGGCGAATCGTGCACACGAATGCTTCGTCCGGTCGCGGAGGCGTGGCGTCGGGCTCGAGCTCGGATTCTGGTGACGCCAGTGACGATAGCTCAGAGTCCAGTTCTTCAAGTGATGAACCTGTTCAGCTCTCACAGCCCAAGCAAGTGCAAGCCTCTAGCACTTCCCGCCCAGATACTGGAGCCACTCATGCTCTCCATCCAGCTACCAGAGCACCTCGCACTCCTTGGCCAGCCGCCGGAGCTCCGCACTCTTTTCATCCAGCCACCAGAGCACCTCGTACTCCCCGCTCAGCCGCCGGAGCTCCTCGTACTCCCCGCCCAGCTGCCCGAGCCGTCGTCACGACTGCCGACCCGCCAGCCAAGTCCAGCGTCCAACTCCGGAGAGCCGCCAAGCAAACCGACTTGAAGGCAAAGGAACCGGTTGACATCGACGCTGTTCTGCGGGAAGCCAAACTGCACTTCGACGAGCTGTTGAAGAGTGTCCGAGCAAGCAACGCGCACAACGCAACCGAAGACAACGATCACGACGGTGACACCCTCAACGACGACGAGTCCACTGGCAGTGACTGTGATGACAGTGACATCAGCGCTGAGAACAGCACGACAGAGAAGCGTTGCAGCAAGACGATGGAGAAGAATACGATGGTGATGAAGACGAAGAGAGGCAAGCGACTGATCAAGAGCGATAGTGACGACTCGACTGCCGCCGCGACTCGCTCCTCAAAGACTCCAGTTGCGAATAAACCCAAGCATCGCAGCAAGACTCGCACGCCACGATCCCGGTCTCTTGACCGATGCGACGTGAGCGATGCTGTACCGCAAGAGAACGCGCCGGAAGACGTGGACACCAGCGCCTGCCAGTTTCCTGGTGGAACTGGAGGCGTGGATGACCCCGACTACACGATTCCTTGTCTGCCTCACCGTCCATCCAATCTTGTTGCGTCAGCCATCAGCTCGGAGGTCGAAGAGCACCGTCGCAAACGCCTGGAGCGTTGGCAGCAGCAGCAACGACGCCTCGAGCAGATGCAACAGCGACAGCTGCCGTCGAAGCGCAGACGCGGCGAGGCGAGATCGTGACCCCGCGCTGACCTTGTGGGCGAGTTCGCGTTCTTTTGTGATCAAGTGCACACGGATCCAGGATCGTCAGGGAAATCAGCACCGTCGGTTTCTGGTGACGAGAACGGTGCGTAAGACAAGTGCACATGTAGATGTCGATGTGAAAGCGTGTATCGAGCGTCGTGTAGGCAGACGTATCGAATGCTGTGCGTGACAATGTTCAGCGAGTTCGCGTGCCTACAGTAGAGCAAACTACTGTAGGCGATCGAACTTTGTTCGTGACTGCTTCGCGACTCTACCATTCTTCACACATCGTGCTTGCACGTTTGACAACTTTGTCACCTGGACTGAGGTGACTACCGATGACACGAAAGTCAGGCTCGTCCTGATCGTTCAACGACCGGAATCTGGTGGTCGAACTCTCAGCGACGCACGCCATCCTGGGTTGTGGATCTCTCTATATCTCGAGAGAGATAGACCTCGTACGGAGCTCGTTACCGTGATGTCAACGTCCGCGCCACTCGGAACTGTAGTTCATACATCATCTCAACGTCGTGAACTGCCAACACATCAATCGAGGCCAAGAACGAAGCGTTTGGATCGTCGAACTCGCATTTCCTGGAGCTTTGTCGTGGAAGACCAGAACGCCGCTCGCGACATTCCGGGCCGTCGTTCATGTTTGTCAGGCGGGTGTCGACAAGATCAGTGCCTGGACTGCGCCACCCAGATCTGTGCGCAGACAGCGTTGATCCGACAGGAGCGTGAGCAAGAGAGTGTCGAGACGCGCTCTCGAGCAAAGCTCAGCAGCTCCATGTAAAATATATGAGGAACATCTGCTGTACCAGTAACAGAACGTTACTGATACAGTCCGCCAGTCAAAAAAGCTGGTGCACATGGCGTGGAGCGACGACGACACCACGCGGCTGCTGCGCGCGTGGGCGGAGGCGCGCGCCCCGTTCGCGCGCGTCTTCAAGCGTTTCCAGGAGCTGTCGACCGGCGGCGACAGCGACCGCCGGTGGCTCGCGGCGTCGGTGCAGCAGCGCCATCACATGATGATGAACGCGTGCATGGTCATCGCCACGTACAACAGCAGGCAGCAGGCGGCCCTCGAGGCGCCGGAAGGAGAGCCCGGAGACGTTCACTCCGCTGCCGAGAGCCCGTGGTTCCGCCTGCCGGCAGCTGAGCGCCGCCAGGTCTTCAGGGAGACCACTCGGTCGGTGTACAACTTCATGGACTTGCTCCCCGAGCATGTCGACGCCGTCCGGGAGCTCAAGGGGGTGCTCAAGTACACACCACGCTACCTGAGAGCTGACAACGTGCCATCAGCACACGCGGGCGACCGGAAGGCGCTGACGGACCATCGACGCACCTCGGACGAGCAGTGGGGCGAAGCCGAGACGTCGCGGCTGCTGCGCGCCTGGGAGGAACTCGTCTCGGACGCGAGCAGAGACAGCGTATCGTCCAGCGTATCCTTCGTGGATCGGTTCGAGCGTCTCTCAGATGGCGGACGCAGCGGCTACAGCGCAGATACGCTCAGGATGAAGCGACGCGCGCTGCTTCTTATGCACGACTTCATCGAGTCGCGTGCCTCAGATGCAAGCACCGCGCAGAGCTCAGTCACCAGTGGTTCGAGTGACGACGTCGCGGAGAAGCCACCTGGCAACGATTCGAGTGCTGACGTCGTTGACACGGCGCCTGGCAGCAATTCGAGGGACGGAGTCACGCAGAGCACAGTCACCAGTGCTTCGAGTGACGCAGCCGTGGAGCAGCCACCTGGCAGTGGTTCGAGTGACGAAGTCGTAGAGAAGCCACATGACAGCGGTTCAAGTACTGAAGATGTGGAGAAGGTGTCTCCCAGTGGGTCGAGGGACGGAGATGTCGGCGCTGGCGGCGAACCTCCCAGTGACGAAGTCGCAATCTCGGCCGAGAGAGACAACAACGATCGCAGAGACGACGACCGAGTGCGCGCGTGGTTCGAGATGCCGCGTTTGGCTCGTCGCGCCTGCTTCCAGATGTCCGACGACGCGACGTTTGACTTTGTGGACCTCACGCGCGAGCAGTTCGACGCCCTCTCACGCATCAAGGCGAGTCACGCAAAGGCGGAGGGTGTCCAGACACCGATGCTCACCGCCATCCTTGCCGATTCGTTCGAGATGGTCAAGGGCGAGGTCGCGTTGGAAGACGGCGAGAGGAACAGACGATACATGTGGACGGAGAGCGACACGAGCAAGCTCATCCACGTGTGGCAGCAATTGGCCGCCGCCTTGAGGTCGTCGCGACATAGGCTGACGGCTGTCGAGGTGGCGATGGGTTACCAGCGGCGCTTCGACGCCTCCCCTTGCACCAATACGGTTCTACGCAAGTTCAAGGCGCTCGACAGCATGTACAAGGCGATAACGAGCCATGAACTGGGTGAGGCAGCGACAGTCGACAGCCCGTGCAGCTTCTGTCGTCATAGGGGCTCGTGGTTCAAGATGCCGCCCTCTCTGCGCCAGCACTGTTTCGCTCTCACGAACCGATCCAAGTCAAGCACGTACTTGAACTTGACGAGCGAGCAGTACGCCGCAGTGAGCAAGATCCAGCGCTCGGATTTCGGTGCCGTGAGAGAGAACCGCTTGGCGGTTTGGCGCAATGGCGAGGATGGTGAACCGCACAAGGATACGAGCGACGCAACCAAGTCAAGCGCTGGCGCCGGCTCGGACAACCGGTTGTTCGGAAGCGTGTTTGGGCGAGACGGAGCACCAGATCGCGGATCACCCGACGGTATCGGCAGAGGTGACATCGCCAGCGCGAATGGTGGGGGTACGACGGGCATCGACCGCAGTCGCTCACAAGACGCCATCCCGACCCTCGTCTCTTCGCATTGGTTGTCTTCTCCGAGTGAGACCGACTATGATCGAACACGCGGCGACTTCGACGACGGAAGCAGCACCGAGAGCGAAGCCGGTGAAGAAGAAGACGAAGGTGATGGTGAGGGCAACAACGGCGACGTGATGGTGGTTGGAAGCACTTGGGTCGCACCTTCTAGTTCGACAAGCGTCCGTGCGAGTGGTGGCGCTGATCGTACTGCAGCGGATGGTGACCTTGTCGGAGTTGTGCGGCCGGATATCGTCGCAGGAGCTTCCTCTTCATCGTTTCCTGGTCTCCAGATACAAGACGCGGCGAAGAAGGTGGGCACATTAGAGTCCTGCTCGCCTCGTGATCAATCACCAGTGTATCAGTACCACCAGCTACAGCAGGAGCCAGACCCCCGCCATCTTCAGCGACAGCCAGAAGATCCGACCCAGTACTCGCAGCAAGAACCGAAGCGACTCCCACAACACCCGAAGCGGAGACGCGTCGACTCTGTTGCAGTCGTCGACAACCACTCACCAGACTTCGCCGCTCGTGCTCCCAGCAAGCGGAGGAAACATGCGTGGGGGGAAGCTCATCTTCTCAACCTCGCGGCAAAGCTGCAAGCGCAGACGACGCTGCTCAAGGCGACGCTGCGGCAGACGCAGCAACTGGCGACTCGGCAGCAAGCGAACCACGAAACGATCTTGAGAAGCGTAGAGCAACACTGGCGCGCGTGTCGAGAACAGCACGAACGAGACCGGGCGGAGCATCAGAAGGAGCGCGAACAAGATCGCGCAGAGAGAGCAGCGCTGCTGGAGCAGCTTCGGCGGCGTCCGAAGCCGCCTTCAACCGAGTTCGCCGCTGCTGGTACCGAGTGAGGGAGTAGTCTTCGCGTGTTTGGTATTGCGTGTTTGGTAGCATGATACTAGCCAGTCATTGCTGTCCGGTGCTCTTCTGTCGAGGACCCACGGGTCATGGCGCGCCGGTCCTCCTCGAGCTTCTTCTCGCCGCCATCGCGCCACTCGTCGCAGTCGGGGGCAGCTGCGCGGCGCCGCAGCCTCCCGCTGGCGCCGCACGTGGGCAACGCGTCCCCGAGCAGCGCGCCCTGGAGCCGCCGCGAGACGGCGCAGCTCGTGGCCGCCTGGCGCGACGTGGCCGAGCACCCGGCGACCGCGCGCGAGAGCGTCGACGCCTTCCAGACGCGGCTCTTCCTGCGCTTCCAGGAGGTCGCGGGCGTCGCGAGCAGCGGCGGTGACGCCGACGACACAGTCAGCATGGCCGGCAGCGAGTGCAGCATGGAGAGCGTCGAGTTCGCGGACGCGAGCACGAGCAGCGCCTCTTCCTCGGGCGGCGGCGGCGGCTCGAGCGCGCTCTTCGCGCCGCGCGCGCGCACGCAGACGTCCGTGGTGCTGCGCATGTACGCGCTGCGGCGCATGGCGGGCTTCGTCACCGCGTTCGTGGCGCAGCAGGAGGCGCTCAAGACGCAGCCGAGCGTTCGGATGGAGGACGTCGCCGAGAGCCAGGAGCAGGCGACGACGCCCGACGCGCCGGTGGACTGGTTCGCGCTGACCAAGGACGACCAGATCGAGCGCTTCCAGGCGGCGGGCGCCACCAGCTACATCGAGCTGGACGAGCACACGTACCAGACGATCCTCACGGCGCTCGAGCTGCAGGACAAGTGCAAGGCGGAGAAGGCGGCGCTGTGGACCGAGCGCGAGGTGCGCCACGTGCTGGCCGCCTGGCGCGAGACGCAGCTGCGCACGCCGACGCGGCTGCCGGGCGCCGACTCGTTCTACGCGCGCTTCATTGCGCTCAACGGCGAGTCGTCGCGGCGCTCCAAGCCCGAGGTCGCCGACATGAAGCTCGCGCTGCTCAACATGCACGGCGTCGTCACGGCGTTCCACAACCGCGCGCCGGCGAGCGGCAAGCTCACGCGCGGGAACCTCAAGCGGCAGCGGCAGAACTGGTTCGCGCTCGGGCCCGCGGAGCGCCAGCGCGCGTTCGGCGAGGGCCGGAGCCACCAGGGCTGCGGCTTCGTCGACATCAGCGAGGACATGTACGCGACGCTGAGCGAGCTGGCGGCCTCGTCTCTGCCGTCGCTCTCGGCGCCCGGCGAGTCGTTCGGAACCGAGTTTGGCCGGCGCCGCAGCTCGTTCGGGTCGGGCGGAGCCGCTGCAGTGGTCAAGAGCGAAGAGGGCAGCGCGCCGCAGATGATGGTCCGCTCGAGCCAGCGCGAGATGATCGACCTCGTCTCGGATGGCGACGAGGACGACGGCGACGGGGAGCCCGCGGCTGCGCTGAGCGCGAGCCAGCTGAGTCTCGGCGACGACGTCGACATGGGCGAAGGCGACGGCTCGTTCGAGCACAGCGAGGAGCAAGCGAACGTTGGCGGAGACGACAGCGGTGGCGACACTGGCGAAGCAGCCGACGAGGAGAAGAGCACGGTGGCGCTGGCGACGGCGCACGCGCGAGCTGCGGCCGAAGCTGCGGCGAAGCTTCTCGCAGACGTCAAGGCCGACGTCCCCACTGCCCGCAGTGAAGAGGACGGCGCCACGAAGCCGCAGACGGCCGACAAGAACGGCCGTGTGCGACAGAACTCGCTCAAGAAGCAGAAACTGGAGCACCACCACCGCGCGGCGGACGCGTCCGGCGTGGCGGCGCTGCTGGAGAAGCAGGCGCAGGAGCTGAACGCGCTCGTGCTGCAGGTGCAGGAAGACCGCGAACGCGAGCGCGAGGAGCGCGAGAAGCTGCTGCTGGCCATGAAGCTGGACCAGCAGGGCCGCGACGCGGTGGTCGAGCTGCTCCGTGCGGAGCAGGACGAGCGCCGTCGCGACCGCGACGAGCGGAGACAGATGCTGCAGCTCTTGATGCGAGAACAACAGGAGCTCCAGCAGCGCCGGCAGAACGGCGTCGACAGTGTGAGTGCGGGTGTCGCGGCGGACGCGAAGGCTCGCGTCAAGAGCGAGGACGACGCGCTGTGAGGAGAGTGAGAGGCAAGTGTGTGCGGGAGCGAGAGAACGTGGACGAACGTTGTTGTACCGGTCGACGGGGCTGTCTTCACGCCGTCTCCGTGCAGTAGAACTCGAGCACGTCGAGCTCGCGGGCGGCGCGCAGGCGCTGCTTCTCGGCGCGGTGCTGGCGCAGCTGCTGGCGCACAAGCTCGCGGTCCTGCCGGTCGGCTTCGAGCAGCACGAGGAACTTCTCGCGCTCGATCTGCTCCATCACGCGCTCCTCGCGCACCTGTTCGACGAGGTCGGTGAGGTGGCGCACCTGCCGCGTGAAGATGCCCATCGCGCCGCGCAGGTCGGCGTCGATCCGGCGCTTCTTGTCGGCGGCCGGCGGCGGCGGCTCGCGTCGTTCGTCGTGGTGGCTGCTGCTGCTGCTGCTGGAACTGCTGCTGGAACTGTTGCTGCTGCTGCTGGAGCAGCTGCTGTCGACTGTGATGAAGTGCATGTCAGCGCTCTCCGCGGCGGTCGGCGAGCAGGTCGGCTCGAGGTGCACGCGGGTGTCCGAGAGCGGAGACGTCGCTTTGCTGCCGTCGCAGCTGGCGTCGCGAGGTGACGCGCTCGCGTCGGCGGCGGCGGCTTCGCTGGTGTCGCGAACAAGGAACGACGTCCGCGCAGGAGCGTCGGCGCTCTCCGTCGCGTTGTCGCCGCAGCCGATCACGACGGCGTCGGCGGCGACAGGCGTCACTGCCAACGAGCGATCCGCTCGCTCGGGCGTGAGGCTGTCGTCGTCGTCCGTGCTCTCGGTGTCGTCGTCCGTGCTCTCGGTGACTTCTGCCGCCAGCACGACCACTCGAGCGTTCTGCGCCTCCTTCTCCTCCTCCGAGACTTCGCCTTCCTCGAGCTCATGCGGCGGCCGCTCGACCGCCTTCGCAGGCCCGTACATCTGCTCGAGAATGGCGCCGACGCCCCCGAACGTCGCGCGCGAGACGGCGGTGAAGAGCTGCGTCTGCTTGAGAAGCTCGGCGAAGAACCGCTTCTGCTCGGCCTCGCTGCACGCGAACCAGTCACGAGCCGGCTGCAGCTCGTGGTATCTGCGGATCACCTTGTGCATCACGACCAGCGCCTGCAGCTGTCTCTCCACGGCCGCCTGGGAGCGCACGGCGGCGTCGTGCGGGCCGCAAGCCGTCAGGAAGCGCGAGCGGATCGCCTTCACACCCGGCCGCACCGCTGGACCGGGAGTCGCGTCCGTTCGTGGCGTCTCGCGCACCACCTGCTGCCACGCGCGCACGAGCGCGTCCACCTCCGGCTCGCTCCACGGTGCGTCTATAGCGTCGATCGGAGCCGCTCGCGCCGAGTCCAAGTGCGTGCCGGTGATGGCGAGCATCGCGGCGAACATGTCGGGGTCCATGTCGACGAGGTCGTGCACGTCGCCGTCCCACGCGGCGAAGTACGCGCGCTGCTCGCTGTGCTGGAGGTCGAACCAGCTGCGCGCGTCGCTTTGGCGCCGAAGCGAAGCGGTCGGCGCAGCAGCAGCAGAGGCGGCTGCGGTACTCTGCTGGTACTGCTTCGCGCGGCGGCTCCGGAAGTCGAGGACGCAGTAGAACGTGAACCAGAGCGCCTGCATCTTGCGCTCGACCGAGAGCTGCGTACGCCAGGCAATGGGCTTCTCGCGGGAACCCAGCAGCTCGCGGTACCTGCGCGCCACGAGTTGGCCGGTGTTGGTGTCGGCTCCGCCAGCTGCCGGAGCTGGTGCATGCGGTGCTGGAGCTGGAGCTGGAGCTGCTGCTGGCGACTGGAGCCGCTGGGACGACGAGACGTCGCGCCACGCGCGCAGCAGCACGGCGACTTCCTCTCGGGACCAGCGATCGGTCATGAGGGCGAGCGGGCGGGTGGCGCGTGCGTGCGTGGCGAGAGCGGAGCAGGTGGACTGAGCGGAGCTCCTCGGATTGACGAGTGCGAGCGAGGAGCTGCTGACCTTTGCGATCTTCGTGGGCGTATAGTTGTTTCGCTTTTGGAATTTGAGAAGTTGACAGGAGGTTTGTATGATTTTGTTCGACATCGACGCTTTGGAGGAACTTTGAAGAAAGTGCGTCAGGGATGGCACCAGATCGAGAAGAACTGCGGCGCAGTCGAGATCCTCTCGTAGTGTTGCTGCTGGTAGTGCTGGAGCTCGCAAATGTGTCGTTACCGCCTGGGCGTGCACCGAACACGAAGCGCGCAGAGCCGTTTGCGTGTCAAGCATATATCTGAAATTCCCGAAATAGCCGCAAGTGAGCCTTTGTGTCGACGCCGCCATTCGCTCAATGGCGAAGCTCGCGTAGCTGCTCGTCGTCGCTCCTCCCTCCTGTCTCTGCAGACCTGCATTCCTGCACACCCGCGCCCCAAACCGCAGCCGGCGATGGAGACCGAGGGCTTCTGGAGCCGCAACGAGGTCGTGATCCTGCTGCGCGCGTGGCGCGACGCGGCGCACGAGCCCCCGGAGACGCCGCTCGACGCGCGCGTGTTCGCGCACTTCCGCGCGCTCTGCGGCGGCGACCCGCCGAGCGGCCCGCGGTCGCCCAAGTCGGTCAAGAAAACGCGCAAGTCGCTGCTGCGGTCCTTCCGCTTCATCGCGGTCTTCAACCAGAACGTCGTGATCGCGCGGTCCATGAGCGCGCTCGGCGGCACCAACTGGTTCGCGCTGCCCGAGGCGGAGCAGCAGCGCGTCGTCGCGGCGCACTACAAGCGCAAGCCCTTCGCGTACATCGACGAGGACATGTTCGACGCGGTCGAGATGATCCTGGTGGCCGAGGACCGCGCGCGGCGGCGGCTCGAGGCCGGCGCTCGGGGCTCCGGTGACGACGACGACGACGTCGTGAGCGCCACTGGCGACGATGACGACGACGGCGACAACGACGACGACCTGGACCGGAGGGTCGACGACGGCCGCAAGAGCACCGGCTCGCGCTTCAGCGGCCGCGCGGCGGCGGCGCGCGCGACGCGGCTGGTGCAGCGCCGCTACCAGAACGAGGCGCAGGAGGACGAGCCGGACCGCAAGGCGTCCGGCAACGCGCCGCGCGGCAGCTCGTCGTGGACGCGCGAGGACCTGCTGGCGCTGCTGCGCGCGTGGGAGGAGTGTCTCGACGCGTCCGGCGCCGAGCCGGAGGCCGTCGCGGTGTTCGACAGCAAGGTCTTCGAGCGGTTCCAGGAGATCGTGGGCGCGCGCCCGCCGCAGCGGTCGGCGACGGCGCTGCGGCTCAAGAAGTACTCGGTCATCCCGTCGTACCAGTTCATCGTCGACTTCGACCGCGGGCTCATCCCGCCTGTGGACGGCGGCTTGGGTGGGCACGAGCCGGGCGACAAGTGGTTCGAGCTCGAGCCAAAGTACCGCGCGGCGGTCGTGCAGCAGCATTACCAGAAGAGTAAGCACACGACAATCGAGGCCGACATGATCCCGATCATCGAGCGGATCATTGACAAGTCGGCGCCGCCGCGGTCCCAGTCGCTGTCGCCGGGCGCGTACGGCGCGCTCAAGGACGAGGCCACGTTCGCCGACGACCACGCGGCGCGCGAGCCCTGGAGCCGCCACGAGAAGGCCCTGCTCGTGAGCGCATGGAGCGAGGCGGAGACGCTCGCGCAGCAGGACCCCAAGTCCGGGAAGCTCAAGCGCGGCCTCGACGCGTTCCTGTTCAAGCGCTTCCGCGTCAACTGCGGCGGCGAGTCACTGCGCGACCTCGCGGACGTGCTGGCGCAGAAGCGCGCGCTCGAGAACACGTTCGCGTTCATCTCGGCGTTCGACCGCGAGGCGAGCAGCAACCACAGCAGCAGCACGGCGGACGAGCCACCGGCGACGTGGTTCACACTGCGCAAGGGCGAGCGCAAGCGGCGGCTCCTGGCCGCCGACCGGCCGTGCACAGTCATCGACGAGAACTGCTTCAACGAGCTGCGGTGGGTCTTCCAGGTGCGCAAGCAGTCGGCGCTGCAGGACACGCTGGCGACGCCGGCGCTGCCGGCGGTGCTCCAGTCCGCGAGCGGAGGCGCGCACGAGATGATCGGGCACATCCCGCCGCGATCGATCATGGTCTGGAGCCGCGACGAAGTGTGGAACCTGCTGAACGCCTGGAGTGAGACCCTCGACGACCCGAACGCGGCGCTCGGGTCGCTCCTGGCGCAGACCGACCGCATCTTCACTCGGTACGTGGAGCTCAACGGCGGCTCGACGCTGCGCACGGTGAAGGCGGTGCACGCGAAGCGGGACTCGATCATCTCGTCGTACCATTTCATCTGCGACTACAACGAGCAGAAGATCGTCCCACCGGGCGCCCGGTTCGCGCGAGGCACGAACTACTGGTACGCGCTGAGCCACGAGGAGCAGAAGAGCGTGATCAAGCTCTTCTACAAGAAGGTGAGCTTCTCGTACCTGTACCTGGACATGCTCCCGGCCGTCAAGACGCTGATCGACAAGACGCCGAACTTCGAGAGCCAAGACCCCAAGGTGTACATCAAGAAGCCGCAGAAGAAGAGCTGGACCAAGGTCGAGATGGACAGCTTCCTGCAAGCCTGGTACGAGCTCGTGCACCTGTACCCGCGCGAGGCGACGGAGACCGCGAGCGTGTTCAACGGCCGGCTGCACCGCCGGTTCCTCGAGCTGTGCGAGGGCGAGTCCAAGAAGCCCGAGGTGTCGCTCCTGACCAAGCGCCGCGTACTCACGACCACGTACACGTTCATCGCGGACTTCAACCGCCGGTCCAAGGTCGGCCGCGCGGGCGACGTCGTGCGGCGCAACTGGTTCACGCTGGACGACGCGGACCGGCGGAAGAAGATGGTGGCCGTGAACCGGATCACGCACACGTGCACGAACATCGACGCCGAGACGTTCGTCGCGCTGCACCTGATTCTCGGCGCGGGGGCGCCGCTCGACCTGCCGGGCTTCGAGGACGACGAGCTCGTGGATCTCCAGCCTGCGTGGCTCGTGGACGACAGCGACGACGCGACGCCGCGAGTCGCGAGCCCCACCGCGACCATGTACGACTCGGTGCGCGACTTTGTCGGAGCGAAGCGCAAGGCCTCGTCGCTTGGGGCGAGTGCTGCGGCGCCAGCGACGAAGCGCCGGAAGGCGTCGAGCCAGGCGTGGAGCAGTCTTCTGCCGCCCGCTGGCAGCGCGCCGAGCATCGCGAGCCCCACGGCGACGATGTACGACTCGGTGCGGGCGTTCATCCGGGAGATCCGCAAGCCGCCGTCGCCGAAGGCGGCCGTGGTGTCCGACCGACAGACGCGCAGCACCAAGCTGGTCAAGCGCGAGGCCAGCGCGGCACACGAGCAGCTCTCGACGAAGCGGTACAGGCCCGGCGCGGACGACTCGGCGACCTCGTTCGATGCGATCGCGCGCCTGCTCGACCGGCAGACGCAGCTGCTGGCGTCGATGATCCAGGAGATCAAGGACGAGCGGCAGGTCGAGCAGGCCGAGCGGCGGCAGCTCTTCGAGTCGTTCCTGCAGAGCCAGGTGGAGGAGCAGCGCCGGAACCGCGAGGAGCAGGCGAAGGAGCGCGAGCTGGAGACCTGGCGCTGGGAGCAGTACCGCGCCGACCGGCGCGCGGATCGCGAGCAGACGCAGCTGCTGCTGGCCGAGATCCTGCGGCTCCAAGCCGCGAACGCCAGCGCCGCCGACTCGACGAGCTGATCTGCCGCTGGCCAGGAGAGGAGACACGTAGGAGCACTCGACGTGCTGGTTAGAGAACTGCATTCGCTACGTGACGACGATGTCTCTCTTGCGCCGTGCAGCCCCGTGACGTCACAGCTTGGAAGGCGGCGTCGTCTGCAGCACGCGGTCCTCGCGCCGGTACGCGTTCATGGCGGCCGCGAGCGCCGCGTAGAGCGGCTCGTGGCGCTTGGCGGACGGGAACCGGTGGCCCTCGCCGTGCTGGAGCACGAGCCGCGCGGTCGGGCAGCCGCTCGGGTGCGCGTCGTACATGTCGACGAGCTTGCGCGACTCGGCGCGCACGGGGTCCTGCGCGCCGGTCACGTGCACGGACGGGAAGGGCACGCGGAGGTCGCGGCCGTCGGGCGTGACGAAGAGGTGCTTGAAGTTGACGGCGTTGACGCGGCAGGCGCTCACGAGCACCGAGAGCCGCCAGAGGCGCTTCTGGCGCTGCTGCAGCAGCCACATGGCGAGCACCGTGAGCACGAGCCCGCCCTGCGAGAAGCCGACCGCGACGTCGAACGGCCCGAGCGCGTCGAGCTGCTGCTCGAGGCGGCCGAGCGCCGCCCGGAGCCCCTTGAAGCGCAGGAACCACTCGTCGCCGTCGCCGACCTGCGCGCGCATGCGGCGCGTGGCCTCGGGGGACATGACGAGCGTCGTGTCCGGGTCGTCCACGGGCGTGAACTGCATCCACTCGAAGAACGGCTTGGCGTCCGCGTAGTGGGCCTCGATGTCCGGGAACGCCGGCCCGTCGGCCTCGTACGGGCCGTCAAGGAACACGAACTCGGTGCGCGGCCCGAGCGCCCGCCGGAGCGCGCGCACCTGGTCGCGCATCACGCGCGCGTTCGTGCGGAAGCCGTGCAGGCAGAGCACGCGCAGCGTCGCGGGTGCCGTCGGTGCCATCACGTCGGAGCTGTGGAGCTCTCTGGAGGGCTCTGGAGGGCTCTGGAGGGCTCGAATAATCAGTGAACGTGATGATGAGCCGATTGGGAGGTACTGGAGCAAGTACAGTAACGAACTTCATGAACTTGTCGACGTCGACACCCGGGCGCTCGAGACGAACGAACGCACTCTTCAAGCTGCCAGATCTCCTGTAGACACACACGACTCGGAACTCCGCACGAGACTCGAGGATGTCGGCGACGCGCAAGCTGCGCGTGCTCTGCCTGCACGGCGTGCGGCTCAACGACAAGGTCATGGAGGCGCAGACCCAGGCGCTGCGCTCGGTGCTCGGCGCGCGCGCCGAGTTCGTCTTCGTCAACGGACCGCTGGAAGCTGCTGGCCCGAGCGAGCCGAACGTCGAGCGCGCCTTCGGGCACACCAAGCCGTTCTACGAGTGGGTGCGCGTCAAGCCCCTCGACCGGGAGCTGACGACCGAGATCGTCGACCTCCGCTCCACCGACACGGAGTGGCGCTTCCAGTACGTCGGCGTCGAGGGCGTCGCGAAGCACATGGACGAGCAGCTGGCGCGCCACGGATCGTTCGACGCGGTGCTCGGGTTCTCCATGGGCGCCGTCGCGCTCACGCACCTCTCGCTCTACTACTTGCAGCGCAACCAGCGCTGGTGGACGCTGTGCGTGAACGTCGCCGGCGCGCCGTATCGCGGCGCGGATGAGCGTGCGTTGTTCGAAAAGCCCAACGGCGAGCCAATCTCGGTGCCGTTCCCGTCCGTGCACGTCGTGGGCCGCAAGGATCCGCTCTACGCCGAGTCGCTCAAGCTCGCGGCGATGTACGAGGAGCGTCCGGAAGGGAGTCTGCTGCCCAGAACGGTGCTCGAACACGAGGACGGCCACCGCTTTCCGCATCCACAGTCCAACCCAGGCTTCTACGACAAGCTTGCGAGCGTCATTCTGCAGCACTGCGGGTTCGAGCCCGTGCCGGCCGCTGCTGTGGGTGACTCTGTCGCGCGGCTGTAGCCGCAAGATTTGAACCTACCTGAACAATGCCAACAAGGTTGGAAGTCTCGAGTTCAACGAGGAGCACACGTGAGACCAGCCACCCAATCGATTGGTCATTGGAACCTGTGTGTTCCTCCTCGCGTACGCTTGTCTCACGGATCACCACCATCGCTGAACTACTCAGGCAAGCGTTCGATACTCAAGCACTACGGAACACGTACGTACAGGTGACGCTCTTGTTTGGCATCGACGCCGTTGAGATCGGTACTAGCAAAGTCGTTCGGATGGGTTGACGAAAGTTGCGCTCGACGACAATGTTTGTCCGGTGACACCGACTAACGCCAAGCACTCGACACACAGCTCACGCCATCTCGGATCCCATGCAGCACCGATACACTTGTACTAAGCACATTCTGTCGCCAAACACACATCCGGAAGCTCCGAGCGCTCGTGGGCACCGATCACGATTCGATCTTGCGTTTCCACTTCAACGCTTCAACCCGACGCCGTCCACCCGAGCCTCCTTGTTGCCACCATCGCCACCATCGCCATCACGAGCAGTGGGTGTCTGAATGCGCTCCATCACACGTCCCATGTATCGACCGGCGATCGCCATCGCGGCTTCGACACTCGAGCCGCCAGCCGTTGCAGACTTGGACCCGACGTTGTTGCGCGTGTTGTTCTCCTTGTTCGGTTTGTGGCGAGATCGCTTGCTCGGCCGCCGTTCGTCCGCGTCGGAGCCCGAGTCAGACGAGAGAGTCGCGGCAGCGCTTCTGTTGCGTCCGCGCCGAACAACCACCGACGCAGCGTCCGAGCTGTCGCCATCCGATGAAGAGACCGCCACCGGCTTCACGGTGCGAGCAGCCGATCCAGTTGTCTTCGTGTTGTTGTCTGCTGAGCGACGGGCACGCTTGGCTGACGTCGCCATGATCTCGCACACTTCGGCAAAGTGCTTCGCTGAAAGATCCAGGAAACTGTAAGACGTATGCACGCTCGCACGGCTGACGCAGTCGCGGCGGTGCACTTCCGGCATCTTGAACCACTCCACTCTCCGTCCGCAACTACCGCAGCCCTTGCGCTTCGACACGCTTGCGTTGTGCGCCAAGATCATTCTGCGCGTGCTCAGCAGCGTCTTGTACTTGACGGCAACACTCTTCTGCGAGTACGGCCGGTTCGCAAGCTCCTGAAACACTCGAGTCACCGCGGTGCTCGAAACCTCCGACGCTGATACTGACGGTGTCAGCGACCGCCAGGCACGAATCAGCCGCGCAGTGTCCTCCTGCTTCCACTTGACTGGTCGTATGCTGCGTATCACCTCGCCATTGCCCTGGCTGCTTGGCTTCCTCAAGTTCGCACGAAGAGTCTTCTTTCGCTGCACATAAGTCGCGATCACCGTCCGCATGCGCGTCAGCGTGTCGAACTGCTCTGGAGTAAGATCGACGAAGCTGTATCCTTGGCGTTCGGTATCAACGAAGGCTTGGTGGCGATCAGTGCTCGACATCGCGAACCACGCGCGCACATGCTCCGCGCTGCTGCTGGCGCGGCTTAAGTCGCAACTTCTCTTTCTCGATCCATCTCGGCGATCCTCTGCGCCGTACTCGCAGATGCACGAGTGCATGTTGAACAGCAAGTCAGCTCTCCGACTGACTGCGTCCGCGCTGCGACCGCTGTCGCCTCCGTCCGATAGATCTTGAAAGCGCACGTAGACCGTTCGTCGCATAGGAGCTCGTACGTCGGCTTCGTCCGCCACCTGCGTCCAGGCGCGAAAGAGCCGCGCGGTCTCCGACTCGCTCCAGACAACTGGCATGCCTCCTGAAGGGTTCCGAGCATCTTCGGTAGTATCGACATCCGAGGCGTCAAACGATGACTGCGAAGACGCGTCCGACTCGTCCCACGATTCGAGTTCGTCCGGCGCTGCCGCCTTGTCTTCGTCGGACGCGTCGTCCGATTCTTCACCAGACACGTCCGAGGCATCCGATGTGGCTGACGAGGCGTCGCTGTCTTGCTTCCTTGCGGGTGCCACGAAGGCCGACTGCCGTCTTCGTTGCTCCACGTATGGCCCAGTTCTGCCCATGAGCACGTCCAGATGCTTTGGCGAGAGATCCGCGAACTCGTACCCCGCGACTCTGTTGCGGAGGTACAACTGCCACCGCTCTCGTGGCGAGATCTTGAACCACGCGGTCTCAGCGGCTGGACACTCGATGCCACCAGTGCTCACGCTGTAGTCGTGGAAGACGTTGTACGCGTTGAGAACCACTCGCAGTCGCTGGCACACTGCAGCTTCGCTGCGACTGCTGTCGACACCGCTACAAAGCCGTTCAAAGCGCTTGAAGACGTCGTGGGGGCTCGGCGCCTCCACTTCTCCCGTCGCGGCTTCCGCTTTCAGTTCCATGTACGCGTTCAGCAACTGCAGCGTGCTGTCGTGACTCCACAGCGGGTTAAGAGTGACCGAATCGACACTCGATCTCGACTCGTGCAGTAGAGAAACGACATCGTCAGTTGCCTGAGTTGGCGTCTTCGTCGTCGTCGTCGCGGCGAGGTTCTCACCAGACTTGGTCGATGGCTTCTTGGTGACGGAACGCCTGGCCGGTCTTGTCGACGTCGTCTCCGCAACGGACTCTTCTGTCGACTGCGAGCTCGGCGGTTCTCCTCCCGCGTCGCCCGCGGCTCTCGCTGCGATCTTCCTCGTGATAGCTGCCATCATGTCGTAGTGCGCGGGCGAGAGATCGACAAAGCTGTAGCCCGACGCGTTCATCGCCTGATGCGCGCGCGACCTGTTCTTCCGCGAGAGGTGGAACTACGCCGTGTCGGCGGCTCCGGGCGTCTCGTCCGAGTGGTTCGGGCTGCCGTGCGCGTCGTTGTACGCGCGGGCGACCTCAAAGATGTGCCGCAGCCGCTTGATCTGGTTCCGCACGGTCGTGTGGCTCCGGCCGCTCTCGCCGCGCTCGGAGAGCCGCTGGAAGCGCTCGACGTTGCCGACGAACGGCCCGTCCTCGCGCGTCCACTCCTCTCGCTCCCCCCACGCGCGCAGCAGGCGCGAGATCTCCTCGTCGCTCCACGGGTGGAGGTGGCGCACCGCCTTCCCCCCCCGCCCGGCCTGCGCCTGCAGCTCCGCGCCTCTCTCCTTGATGGCCTCGATCAGGTCGAAGTGCACGGCTGAGAGGTGCAGGAACGGGTAGCTCGACGTGTTGAGCGCCTGGTACGCGTCCGGGCGCTCCTCCTTCGGCAGGCGGAACCACGGCGAGTCAGTTGCGCGCGTCTCGCCCGAGCGCCGCAACGGCCCCGCGTGCGCGTTGTTGTACGCGCGGATGACCTCGAACGAGTGCAGCATGGCGTTCAGCCGACTCATGACGCCGCGCGCGTTGCGGCTGCTCGCGCCGCCCTCCGACAGCCGCTCGAAGCACGCGAACGTGTTGAGCGGCGGGCCCGTGGCCTACGCCTGCGCCGCCGCCCACGCGCGCAGCAGCCGCGTGCGCTCGTCCTCGCTCCACTCGCGCCACGGCCGCCGCGACGCCCGCTGCATGCTCTCGTCACGACTTCCCCGAGTTCTTTCACTATAGCGAAACACTCGAAACACACACACAAAAAATACTTGTACCGGTATGCTTTTCTGACAAAGGTTGAGCGAGTTCCGGAGTCGAGAAAGGTGGAGTTGAACGTGACTTGCGTTGCGATAGCAACGCACTCCCACAGTCTGTTCAGCGTATGGAGACACGACCGAAGCGCAACTGATGTCATCTTCGCCGCCATTTCCAGCAAACAGTGCTTTCGGAGACGTTCGTATGGCTCGTACCGGACAAACCTAGGTGCTGCGCTACATCCTCGAACTACCGGAGCTCACTCTGCGCTTCAGGTGCAAGGAGAGCACGCTACCAGTCTTGTATCGGATTTTCACCGTGTGCGCTTGAATCGAGTTCGCGCGCGCTTGCGTGTGGATGTTGTCGACGCTGTTTCTTGTTACTGCTGGTAACTGCAGAACAACGTCGGTCGGGGGTTGCGCTCGAGAGCGACTAGGTGGAGGTGGAGAATGTTGAGCGCCGCGTTCACGTCTCGATCCATGACCAACCTCCCACATGTCGTCGACTCGCACCGCAAAATGAGCAGTGATGTTCGCTTCAATTTCACAAACCTCCTCACCACACGCTCCATCGACGAATAAAACAAACTGTAATGATCGTGTGGGTTCCAGCTCACCAATGAATTTGATATCGTCGGTCCAGGCTCGGTCGAATGCGATACTGATCCGATTCTCTCGTCATGCCTCTCAAACACTGGTGTGTCCAGGTTCTTCATTTCATCTGGACTGCGTTATATCTTTCAGATCCCAAGGATCGCTTGATTGTACGGTCCTGAAGGTTTCAGATTGCAGTTCAAACAACTTTCTGAATGTTCAGAATCGTCGCCGAGTTGCATGACATACCCGGATCTCTTTCATACCACATGAAGCAGCGAAACGATCATAGTTATCATGAGAGTGATACATGCAAGCAACTAGGTTCACGGTTTTCAGGTTCTAGTTCGTGTGTCTTACCGACAGTGATGCTGCTAATCCGCGAAATCTTGCCACGAGTTCATGCTGGCATGACTGATTATGTTGGAGATCGATCCGCTTCGGTGGTTCGTATACGTCCACTTTCAATTGAACTGGAGTCGTGTTGTGTTCGACACCGACATCCGTTGCGGAAACGAGTCAATATCGTTGTCAGGTCAATACATGACTTGATACGAGTTGCGCTCGACGATCCATTCGCACTACGAGCTTGAAAAAGCGTCATATCGCACGCAACACGCTGTCCACTGTGGCGTCCTGTCACTCGATGCGGCGTGCTCGTATCGATTCTTGAGCGAGTTGGGACGCGTGATAGGTTGTTGTTTGCACTTGTGCATTCCGGTTTCGAGACTCAACGCGGGGATCGATAGAGATGGAGCAAGACTGGATCCAGCTCACTGACGCTGTGGCGAGATATCGGATCTGTTTCTGCTGCACTTGGTCAAGGCGGTCGATGGTTTTTGAGATATGGCGATGTCGGGGTCGCTGGTACATACTCCGTGTGTATCACAAGCGATTTGGTGCACCTAAGTACGGCGTATCCGAGAAACAATGTGTGCGTTGAGGGAGATTACAACGTAGGAGTTCGTGCGAGGAGTTCGTGTGACAGAAAGTTAGCTCGGAGTCGATTTCACTCGAGTGTCGATTTTGTCGCTCGCCCTCTCACAAGTAGTGTGTACGGCATTACGAGAGTCGCGTCGTTGCCACCGTTGCCGTCGATTTGCGCTCGCTGAATCGAGTTCTCGCACCCGAGTGACCCTTTCGCCTCCACGGAGCCGTCGGGCGTGCCCAGCCAGCCAAACCCAACGAATTTCCAAGCGAGCGGCAGCATTCCGGAATCCCCTCTTCATCTCGCATCCCCTCCCTCTCTCACTCCTCTACCGCGAAATCCGATTGAATTCCCCAGTTTCTGGAGATCTACGCATTCCGAGAGTCCAACTCCCCCTCCATTTCGACATTTTGTCGAAAAAAACCTACAAATGCCAAAACACACGGCGCTCGCTCATTCTCCAAGAAGAAGCGTACCAGGTAGGTCGGACGCGCCTTCCACCCATGGACGACGACGCTGCCACCATCGCCCCAGCGCCCAGCGCGAACCCGCGCAGCGCCGGCACCGCCGAGCAGCCCTGGCGCCGCCGGGAGATCGTGCACCTGCTGCGCGCGTGGCGGGAGGTGGCGGCCGCGGCGGCGCCGGACGGCGCGGGCGGCAAGCGGCGCACGAGCGCCCCCGAGTACAAGACGCGCATCTTCGACGCGTTCCGCGCGCTCGCGGGCGCCGACCCGGACGTACAGCCGCGCGCGTTCAAGTCGGTCATGCGCACGCGCAAGTCGCTCGCGCGCTCCTCGCGCTTCATTGCGGCGTTCAACCAGAACGCGGCGGCCGCCGCCCGCATGAGCGACCTCAGCGGCGCCGGCTGGTTCAAGCTGCCCGAGAAGGAGCAGCGCCGCGTCGTCGCCGCGCACTACAAGCGTAAGCCCTTCGCGTACATCGACGCCAGTATCTTTGACGCCATCGCGGTCATCCACGCGGCCGAGAACGCGCCGCCGACGACGCCGGCAGCAGCTACGAGCGTGACGACGACGACGGGCGACTCACCGGCGGAAAATGAGGAGAATGAGAACGAGAATGAGGACGACGAAGATGAAGTGGCGGCAGCAGCGGCGGCCCAAGAAGCCCAAGAGGCAGCAGACGCAGAAGGCGACGACGCCGAAGACGATGAAGAGGAAGAAGCTGCAGCGGACGAGGACGAAGAGGGAGACGACGACGTGAATGATGACGACGATGACGACGATGATGACGACGATGACGACGACGACGAGGAGTACCGAGTGAAACCGGTGGCGCGCAAGGGCGGGCGGTTCACGAAGCGGGGGAAAGCGAAGGAAGCGGCGCCGTACGCGGCTCGGAAGACGCGCGGCACGCGGAAACGCGGGAGCGCGGCGGCCTCGAGCAAGCCGCCGACGAACGCGTGGACCCGGACGGACATCCTGGTGCTGCTGCGCGCGTGGGAAGCCGCGTTCGAGGTCCCGGGCGTCGTCGACGGCCCGGCCGCGCTCTTTGACGACGCGGTGCACGAAGGCTTCGGCAAGGCGCAGCGCACGGCGACGGCGCTCAAGATCAAGCGGTACTCACTGACCAAGTCGCACAAGTTCATCACGGACTTCAACAAGAACAAGTACCCGACGGTGGGCGGCCGGCCGGTGTCGCACAAGAACTGGTACGCGCTCGACAAGAAGGAGCGCACGGCGATCGTGCTCGAGCACTACAAGAAGACGCACTTCACGCACCTCGACGAAGACATGCTGCCCCCGATCGCGCGGATCGTCGAGAAGTCCAAGGTTTTCGAGCCGGCGGCGTCCAAGATGAAGCGGTCCGAGTCCGGCAAGTTCGCGTCCAGGGCGTACGCGAGCACGCCCGAGGCGGCGGCGGCGGTGGCCGAGGTGGAGGAGTGGGACCGCCGCGAGACGACGCTGCTCATCCGCGCGTGGCGAGACACCGTGAACGGGCTGAAGCAGAAGGGGGCGGCGAACCAGGCGAGCCGCTCGTTCGACGAGCGCGTGTACCAGCGCTTCGTCGTGCTCTCGGAAGGCGACAAGTCGAGGAACGAGCACGACGTGGCCGCGAGGCGCGAGGTGCTGGCCACCACGCACGAGCTCATCTCGGACTTTAACGAGAACGCGGCGGACGCGGGCGACTGGTTCTCGATGCGGCGGACCGAGCGCCGGGCGATGCTCGCGCAGGCGCGCAAGCCGTGCGTCGAGATCGACGAGGCGACGTTCCTCAACCTCGGGCGGGTGATCCAGAAGACAGAGCCGAAGCCCGAGCCGTCGAAGGTCGTTGCTGTGCCGTTCCAGTCGCCGCGAGCCGCGTCGACCCCGCGGCAGCCGTCGCCGGCGTCCGGCAAGGGCTTGAATGTGTGGAGCCACGAAGAGCTGATGCTGCTCGTGAACGCGTGGGGCGCGGTCGTGGCCGAGGGTCCGCTGGTCGAGAACGAGCCGCTGTACGTCGTCAACAACCGGATCTACAAGAAGTTTGTCGAGATGGCCAAGGGGAGGACGAGCCGGACGGACAAGGCGCTGATCGCGAAGCGCGAGTCGCTGCTGCAGTCGTACTTCTTCATCAGCGACTTCAACGAGAACAAGATCGTGAGCACGCCCGGCAAGACGTGCGACTGGTTCGCGCTCAGCCCGTCGGACCAGAAGTACATGGTCAAGATGCACTTCAAGAAGACGAGCTTCTCGCACCTGGACGCGAGCGTCGTGGCCGAGCTCGACACGTTCATGCAGCCGGAGAAGAAGGCGCGGCAAGCGTCGCTCCCGCCGCCGACACCGACACCGACGCCGACGGTGACTCCGACCCCGACGGCGCCGAAGCTCCCGCCGATGACCCCCGTGGCAGCAGGCGTGCGGTCCGCAGCAGCAGCACCGAAGCTCGAGCCCGAGACGTCGGCGCAGCAGCAGCACAACAAGGCGCGGCCGAACGCGTGGACCCGCGACGAGCTCCTGAGCCTCCTGCGCGCGTGGCGCGAGATCGTGGCGAACGAGCCGCGGCAATCGAAGGAGACGGTCGGGAACTTCAACACGCGGATCTACCAGCGGTTCCTCGCGCTCTGCAGCGGCGGGACGGTCAAGGTCGAGGCCTCGGTGCGCTCGAAGCGGCAGCTGCTGACGACCACGTACGAGTTCATCGCGGACTTCAACCGGAAGAACTTCCTCGACTGGTTCTCGCTGCGCGAGTCGGACCGGAAGAAGCACATCGTGAACGCGAACCGCACGGCGCACTGCTGCTCGAACATCGAGGAGGACGTGTTCGAGGCGCTCGGGGGCATCCTCGGCGACAAGGCGGGCGGCGCGCCGACTGGCACGCGGCCGTCGAGCGCGGTCTTCCACCAGCGCCGCAAGAGCGCGAGCTACGCCGACGACTCGGACGCGTCGGACGGCGAGCAGGACGCGCGGCTGCAGGCGGCGTTCAGTCGCCCGGCGCCGGCCGACCGCAAGCGGCACCTGATCGCGAACGTGCTGGCGCACATCGGCGAGCAGGACGCGCTGCCGCCCGCGCGCAAGAAGCACAAGGTCGTGGCCGAGAGCGAGCTCGAGGCGATCGCGAGCATCTTCGAGGCGCAGACGCAGCACCTGGCGGTGCTGCTGGCGCAGATCCGCGAGGAGCGCCGGCTGGAGCAGCAGGAGCGGCGCGCGTTCCTCGAGCGAATCCACGCCGACCAGGAGGAGCGGCAGCGGGACCGCGCCGACCGCGCGCACGACCGCGAGCAGGCGAGAAGCGAGTGGGAGCACTTCCGGGAAGAGCGCCGCGCCGAGCGCGAGCAGGACCGCGTGCTGCTCCAGGCGCTCTCTGCGCACAAGGAGAACAGCATGGCGCAGAGCCGAGGGGCTGTGCCGGGCGACGACGGTGACGGGAGCGACCGCGAGCCGCTGCGGAGCAAGTGAGAAGGAAGGCGGCGGGGAAGTGAGGCGAGAGGCGTACTACGTGTGGGGCTGAGCGCCACGGCTCCAGTGTTCGTGTTGATGAATGCATCGATCGGTTCGGCTCGACGTCGACGGCTTCCGACTGGCTCATGGGCGTAGAGTGAGACGATTGCGCAGATGATCGGTGGTGCCCGCGAGGTCCTTCGTGAAGCCCTTGAACATGCTGGCGGCGGCGGGCGAGTCGGAGGATTGATCGCTGCTTGGGTGCTTGGGGAGTTACGAGTGGAGTTGGCACTCGCTCACGACGACTTTCTCAACTCAACTGCT